>JAODAL010038141.1:0-39556 GCA_025379985.1 Phyllomedusa bahiana
TCCCCCTCCCATGATGTGTCCCTGCCTCCATGATGTGCCCCCCCCTGCCTCCATGATGTGTCCCCTGCCTCCCTGATTGTGTCTCCCCCGCTCCATGATGTGTCCCCCCCGGCCACCATGATGTGTCCCCCCCCGTCTCCATGATGTGTCCCCCCCGTCTCCATGATGTGTCCTCCCTGCCTACATGATGTGTTCCCCCTGCCTCCATGATGAGTCCTCCCTGCCTCCATGATGTGTCCTCTCCTGCCTCCATGATATGTCCCCCCTGCCTCCATGATGTGTCCCCCCTGCCTCCATGATGTGTCCCCACTGCCTCCATGATGTGTCCCCCCCCGCTTCCATGATGTGTCCCTCTCTGCCTCCATGATGTGTCCCCTCTGCCTCCATGATGTGTCCCCCCTGCCTCCATGATGTGTCCCCCCTGCCTCCATGATGTGTCCCCTCTGCCTCCATGATTTGTCCACCCTGCCTCCATGTGTCCTCCCTTCCTCCATGATGTGTCCCCCCTTCCTCCATGATGTGTCCTCCCTTCCTCCATGATGTGTCCCCCCTTCCTCCATGATGTGTCCCCCCTGCCTCCATGATGTGTCCCCCCTGCCTCCATGATGTGTCCTCCCTGCCTCCATGATGTGTCCCCCCCCCGTCTCCATGATGTGTCCCCCCCGTCTCCATGATGTGTCCCCCCCGTCTCCATGATGTGTCCCCCCCGTCTCCATGATGTGTCCCCCCTGCCTCCATGATGTGTCCCCCCTGCCTCCATGATGTGTCCTCCCTGCCTCCATGATTTCTCCACCCTGCCTCCATGATGTGTCCTCCTGCCTCCATGATGAGCCCCCCCCCGTCTCCATGATGTGTCCCCCCCCGTCTCCATGATGTGTCCCCCCCCGTCTCCATGATGTGTCCTCCCTGCCTCCATGATGTGTCCCCCCTGCCTCCATGATGTGTCCCCCTGCCTCCATGATGTGTCCCCCCTTCCCCCCATGATGTTCCCCCCTTCCCCCCATGATGGTCCCCCTGCCTCCATGTGTGTCCCCGCCCCCAAAGAGTGTCCCCTTGCCTCCATGTTGTGTCCTCCCTGCCTCCATGAGTGTTCCCCTGCTCCATGATATTTCTCCTTCCTCCCTGATGTGTCCTCCCGCCTCCATATGTGCCTTCCCGCCTCCTGATTTTGCTCTCCTCCCTCCCATTGTGTCCCCCCCTGCCCCCATTTTTTGTCCCCTGCCTCCATGATGTGTCCCCCCGTCTCCAGGATGTGTCCCCCTGCCTCCCTGATGTGCCCCCCCTGCCTCCCTGATGAGTCCCCCCCGCCTCCATATGTGTTCCCCCTGCCCCAGATGTGTCCCCCCCTTTCCTCCATGTGTGCCTCCCTGCCCCTTTATGTGTCCCTCTCTGCTCCTTGATGGTTCCCCTTTTCCATGATGGTCCCCCCCGGCCTCCATGTTTTGTCCCCCTCGCCCCCGATTGTCCCCCCTGCCTCCCATATGTGTCCCCCTCTGCCTATATGTGTTCCCCCCCCGCCCAAATGTTTCCCCCCTGCCTCCATTTTGGGTCCCCCCTGCCTCCATGTGTGCCTCCGCCTCCAGATGTTTTCCCCGCCCTCCATGATCGGGCTCCCTGCCTCCATAGTGTCCTCCCGCCCCATGATATGCCCCTGCCTCCATAGTGTCCTCCCTGCCTCCTTTGTTCCCCTCCTCCATGATGTGTCCTCCCCGCCTCCATATATGTCCCCCCTGCCCCAGATGTTCCTCCCCGCCCCATGTAGTCCCCCCTCCCCCAGATGTTTTTTCCCCCCGCCTCCATGAGTGTCCCCCCCCCCTCCAAATGTTTCCCACCCGCCCCCCTGATCTTTCCCCCCCTGCCTCCATGAAAAGTTTCCCCTGCCTCCATGATGTGTCCCCCCTGCCTCCAAGATGTTTCCCCCCTGCCTCCATGATCGGTCCTCCCTGCCTCCATGATGTTTCTCCCTGCCTCCATGATGTGTCCTTTCCCGCCTCTGTGTGTCCTCCCCGCCTCCATGAGTGGCCTCCCGCCTCATGATGTGCCCCCCCGTTCCTGGGTCCTCCCCCTCCCCTTTATGTTCCCTCTGCCTCCTGATGTCCCCCCCCCCGCCCCATGTTGTGTCCCGCCTGCCTCCATGATGTGTCCTCTCTGCCTCCATGATGTGTCCTCCCCTGCCTCCATGATGTGTCCCCCCCTGCCTCCATGATGTGTCCCCCCCTTCCTCCATGATGTGTCTTCCCTGCCTCCATGATGTGTCCACCCCCCGCTTCACCCCCTCCTTAAGCCCACCTCCCAATCAGCAAGAGGACCTCAATACAGGTGGGAACTTACACCAACGTGAACTAAGAATCTCAAAAATTTTTCATGTATTCTAAGTAGCAGAAATGCTTTTTCAAAAATTCCTATGTGCTTTTTGATAGTTTTTTAGTGCTAGTAGAGCGCCGCTGCTGCTGATATTGGATTGTGTTTGTATGTTACTGCCGCACCAGTGTTGCACCTATGCTGATTTTTTTTAAAAAAGTTTTTGGGATGTGCAGACCAAATATTGTTCTCTACATTGTTTGTAAGGGGGAGTGGCTGCCCCCTCGTTGTTTTTTCGCACTCCGCCCACCTGCACAGGTTTTTAAATCAATTCAGAGTACCTTGTAGCTGGAGCCTTCTCTCCCTGAAGTGTGGAGGTCTGACCAGGCCCTAAAGAGAGGTAACGTTAGCGTAGGTTCCCACATGTATTGAGGTCCCCTTGCTGATTAGGAGGTGGGCTTAAGCAGTTTTGATCAAAAATGTGAACTAAGTAGCAGAAATGCTTTTTCAAAAATTCCTATGTGCCTTTTTTGGTTAATAGTGTGCTGCTGATATTGGAATGTCTATGCATGGGGGTGAGGTGTGATGGTTTACTCCTCTGGGTAGGGCCATATTTAGATTTAATGTTGCTCCAGACACCTTTAGTGCTTATGCCCCATATTGGTTGGTCAGGCTAAATCACTCTTGATAGCTGTGCTTCTGAAATTTTACACGTTTCCCTGCTGGACTACATTGGACCAATTGGACTATGTCAGACCCATTAAATTATGTTAGACCCATTGGACTTCATTGGACCCAATGGACTACATCAGATGCATTGTATTACATTGGCCCCCTTGTACTAAGTCGGACCCATAGGACTACATTGGACCCAATGGACTATATCCGATGTATTGTATTACATTAGACCCATTGGACTACGGTGGACCCATTGGACTATATTGGACCCATTGAACTACGTCGGACCTATTGGACTGCATTGGACTCCGAGGACTACATTGGACCCACTGGACTATATTGAATGCATTGACTACATTGGACCCATTGGACTACGGTGGACCCATTGAACTACGTCGGACCTATTGGACTGCATTGGACTCCGAGGACTACTGGACCCACTGGACTATATCGAATGCATTGACGACATTGGACCCATTGGACTACGGTGGACCCATTGAACTACGTTGGACCTATTGGACTGCATTGGACTCAGAGGACTACATTGGACCCACTGGACTATATCGAATGCATTGACGACATTGGACCCATTGGACTAAGTTGGACCCATTGGACTACGTTGGACCTATTGAACTACGTTGGACCTATTGAACTACATTGACCCATTGTACTACATCGGACTCATTGGAATACGGTGGACCCATTGGACTACATTGATTCCATTAGACTATGTTATATCCATTGGACTATGCCAGACCAGTGCTGGATCCAGTTCTTTAATAAAATGGAGTGATACAGTCAGGGAGTGTTTATGTAAATGCCCCAGGGGCTCAGTACATATTGCCTCTCTTGCTTCAGCAAGGCACACAACAATCTCTACATCACTAACCCCCCTTTCAAGGTGCAATATTCTGCACCTAAGTAATGTGACAGTGCTACTCACTTGGATGATGCTGATGTCAGCCAAGTCTCTGATGTCACAGATGTCACTGATAACCCATACTGTGCGAGGAGTGTTATGAGATATGACCTCCTGATATACCCCTTGCAGAAAGTTTCCCAATGAAGAAGCCTAAGATGATTGTCACCTCCTCAGGGGGAGGGTAACCTGATCTATCTCCTGCATGGTGACTGATGAAGCATCACTTTCTTGTACTTGCAAAAACTGAACTGATTCTGCTAAGATATTGGTCGATGACGACACGTGATCACCACTGATGTTCCCCCCATTCTGCAAACTTGCAGCCCCTGTTTTAGGATTGCACATTGAAAGCTGCAGCAGGTCATTGCCACTGATGATTAGTTTTGGGAGAAATTGTTTAAAGGGGTTTTGCCATGATCTAATGTTGACGTGGGATCCTCCAAAATGGGTATTTAATCACTTTTCTAAATATATGTCATCAAAAAAAGTGAAGCCTCTGAGAGCTACAGCCTTCCTTACATGCCCTTGGTTTCCTGACAGTTTACATTAGACACTACCAGGAGCTGATCTGGGGGCCCTTGCATTGTTTGCACTTCTTATCTGATGGCAGGGAAAATGAACTAGCTTTGAAGGGACTGGGGAGAAAGATCCTGTGTCTTTTGTATAGAGAATCCACTGGTTGTAATGTAATTATCTGAGTAAACATGCAGTCGCTCCCTGGCTCTCTGCTCAGCCCTCCTCCCTCTCTCCCTGCAGCCGTTCGTGAAGGAATGAAAGAAGGCTGCCTGCTGAGCTTATCTTCTCTCCTGTGCACAATACTGTTCTACTATGTGGATTAGCAAAACAATGTTTGCTCTACTACAGAGACAGAATATCAGGAGCGTGCATGGGAGGTGTAGCGATGACATCACAGAGGAGGTACTTGTGTTTTTAAACACAGAAACACAATGCCCCTTTTTTTCAAGCCTCAAGAGGGGAGTTTCAGCCTGTTAGGTGAGGAACTCACTTCTTGGCAAAACCCCTTTAACTAAGACCAATTTTCAGGGAGAGATTGGTGATGTTTTCAATTGCCTGAATCTTGTGTGTAATCCTGGAGTGTCCCCATAGGGCCACAGAAATTACTAATGAGAGGAATCTGCTGTTGAACCCCAGACTTGGAGGATCTGCTGAAGGTTATGAGAAATCTGTATTATATTTAACGTCTTACATTGTTGAGGTTTCAGCACCATGATCACTCTCTCCTAGCGACCTTGGCTTGAAAAATATGATTTTTCCATATGCTGATGTTACCTTGAGTAAATAAGGTGCAGTAAGTGTCAGTCTGCAATCTGGATTCCCTCATTCATTCTCACACCCCCTGATATTAAGTTCGTAGCTGCTCCTAGTGTCAGTTTTTCTCATGCAGGGGGTGCTTTCCCAGTAATGCATGCTAAAGGTGAGCTCTGTGTGCTTAGGCGTCTATATTGTGCAGTGCATGCTCTGCTTTCTCTCTATACTCTTGTGCCAGCCTCAGTGAATCTCTCCCTGCAACCTACTGTACTTCTTGTGTGTTCTCCTCCCTATCAAGAGCCTGTGTGAGCTGCCCTTCTTGGATGCTCTCTCTCGGGCACTGATCTGCTGTGATCAGGGCCGCCATACAGGGGGTACAACCGGTACTCCCGTATGGGGCCCGGTGGAATAAGGGGGCCCGCGGCAAGCGGGCCCCCTTATTCCTCACGGCAGAGCAGGGCGCGGCCGCCGAACCAGGCTCCGCCTGGCCCACAGTGTGGGCCCCGAGTTGCGGGGGGCCCCGGAGGCAGTGCCGTCGCTCCACGGGGCCCGGCGGCATCCGGGTTCTGCACGCCCGGGCCCTGCGTCCCGTGCGCTAGGGACCGGCACCGGTAGCCGGGGACTAAAGTCCCCGACTCCCGGGGCTGCGACCGGTGTAACAGGGCGCAGCGCCATTTGCGCTGCGCTCCGCTGATTCCCCGGCAAAGGGTGAAACGCATTAGGCCTTCAGCTGCCGGGTGCCGGCCCCCATTTCTGACGTAGGCGGGCGGTGACGTCCCTTCCCCGCGCCGCCTATGCAGGGGGCAGGAGCGGCGGGAGCTCGGAGCGGCAGGACGAGGCTCAGGTAAGTGATTGATTTGTTTTTTTTAATATACTAAGGGGCCTGATGCCTATCACTAAAGGGGGTCCTGGCGCTGCCTATCACTAAAGGGGGCCTGACTGCTATCACTAAAGGGGGGTCCCTGACTGCCCATCACTAAAGGGGGTCCCTGGCGCTGCCTTCACTAAAGGGGGGTCCCCGACTGCCTATCACTAAAGGGGGGCCTGATGCCCATCACTAAGGGGGTCCCTGACTGCCCATCACTAAAGGGGTCCCTGGCGCTGCCTATCACTAAAAGGGGGTCCCTGGCACTGCCTATCACTAAAGGGGGCCCTGACTGACCATCACTAAAGTGGGTCACTGGCCCCTTGCCTATCATAAAGGGGGTCCCTGGCACTGCCTTTTCTAAAGGGGGTCCCTGATGACTATCACTAAAGGGGGCCTGGGCTGCCTATCACTTAAGGGGGTCCTGGACTGCCTATCACTAAAGGGGTCCCCGGGCTGCCTATTTCTAAAGGGGGTCCTGATGCCTATCACTAAAGGGGTCCCTGACTGCCCATCACTAAAGGGGGGGCCCCGGCGCTGCCTATCACTAAAGGGGGGCCCCCGATGCCTATCACTAAAGGGGCCCTGACTGCCTATCACTAAAGGGGGTCCTGGCGCTGCTATCCTTTAAAGGGGGCCTGACTGCCTATCACTAAAGGGGGCCTGACTGCCTATCACTAAAGGGGGCCCTGACTGGGCCTATCATTTAAAGGGGGTCCCTGGCGCTGCCTATCATTAAAGGGGGTCCCTGGCCCTGCCTATCAATAAAGGGGGTCCTGGCGCTGCCTATCACTAAAGGGGATCCCTTGGCTGCCCATCAACTAAAGGGGGGGCCCCGGCGTGCTATCACTAAAGGGGGCCTGACTGCTATCACTTTAAAAGGGGGCCCTGACTGGTATCATACTAAAGGGGGTCCTGACTGCCTATCACTAAAGGGGGTCCTGACTGCCTATCACCAAAGGGGGTCCCTGGCACTGCCTATCTCTAAAGGGGGTCCTGACTGCCTATCACTAAAGGGGGCCCTGACTGCCTATCTCTAAAGAGGGCCCTGACTCTACCTAACCTCTAAAGGAGGGCCCTGACTCTACCTAACCTCTAAAGGAGGGCCCTGACTTTACCCAACTCTTTAAAGGAGGGCCTGACTTTACCTAACCTCTAAAGGAGGGCCTGACTCTACCTAAACCCTAAAGGAGGGCCCTGACTCCACCTAACCTTAAAGGAGGGGCCCCGACTCCACCTAATCTAAAGGAGGGCCCTGACTCCACCTTTAACCTCTAAAGGAGGGCCCTGATCCACCCAAAACCCCTAAAGGAGGGCCCTGACCGCCTACAAACTAAAGGGGACTCATGGCTAGGTAACCCACCAACCCCATGGGGCTGGCTACCAACTTATCCGGCGGGGGTCTACCCACTAAATAGGGCCTATCTAATTACGGGGCCTTTCCCCTTTGCCCACCCCTACTGGTAATTTTAATTTTTAGGGGAGCAGCCATAGCTGTAGCATTATTCCAGAGGGTTAGTCCTCCCCCACCCCCCAACCCTTAGGATAATAGGCCTCTAAGTTATGGCCTGTACCGCTCTCCCACCCTGGGAAGTTTGTACAGAGGTGGGAATTTGGTAAAGAAAAGCTTGAAAATTGAGGATTCTAAGATATTTGTGTGTAATTTTTGCAGGATGAGCTGTGGCGGGACAAGTCCTCATGGCGGTGTGGAACGATGCAGAAGAAAAGGGAATAAGAACGACTCTGAGAGAAGAGAACGACTCCTCGATAGGACGGGCTCCCGGGGAGTTCTGATTTCAGGGTTATTTTGCTCTAAATTGGATCAGTGCTGTATTCACTGTAATGTGATGTGACCTGAGTGGTTGTCAGACCCCTATGTGGTCTCTATGTGGCGGTGTTGTAGGTTATACCTGAGCTGGTGTTAGGAGCTACACTACTTTCTTGTGGTGTTTATTTAAGGACGGTGGTGAGGTGCGTGACAAGGGAAAATGGAGGGGGATATTGTATGTGGGTGGAGGAGGTTATTGTATGTGGGTGGAGGGGGATATGGTATGTGGGTGGAGGGGGATATTGTATGTGGGTGGAGGGGGATTGGTTATGTGGGTGGAGGGGGATAGTGTATGTGGGTGGAGGGGGATAGTGTATGTGGGTGGAGGGGGATTTTGTATGCGGGTGGAGGGGATATTGTATGTGGGTGGAGGGGGATATTGTATGTGGGTGGAGGGGGATATTGTATGTGGGTGGAGGGGGGATATGGTATGTGGGTGGAGGGGGATAGTGTATGTGGGTGGAGGGGATATTGTATGCGGGTGGAGGGGGGATATTGTATGCGGGTGGAGGGGGATATTGTATGGGGGTGGAGGGGGATATTGTATGTGGGTGGAGGGGGATATTGTATGTGGGTGGAGGGGGGGTATTGTATGCGGGTGGAGGGGGGGTATTGTATGTTTGGGGAGGGGGATAGTGTATGTGGGTGGAGGGGTTTATTGTATGTAGGTGGAGGGGGATATTGTATGTGGGTGGAGGGGGATATTGTATGTGGGTGGAGGGATATTGTATGTGGGTGGAGGGGGATATTGTATGGGGTTGAGGGGGTATTGATGTGGGTGGAGGGGATATTGTATGTGGGTGGAGGGGATATTGTATGTGTGCGGGAGGGGGATAGTGTATGTGGGTGGAGGGGGATATTGTATGTGGGTGGGGGGGGGATATTGTATGTGGGTGGAGGGGGATTTTGTATGTGGGTGGAGGGGGATATTGTATGTGGGTGGAGGGGATATTGTATGTGGGTGGAGGGGGATATTGTTTGTGGGTGGAGGGGGATAGTGTATGTGGGTGGAGGGGATTATTGTATGCGGGTGGAGGGGTATTGTTTGGGGGTGGAGGGGGATATTGTATGTGGGTGGAGGGGGATATGGTATGTGGGTGGAGGGGGATATTGTATGTGGGTGGAGGGGATAGTGTAGGTGGGTGGTGGGGGATAGTGTATGTGGGTGGAGGGGGGTATTGTTTTTGTGGGTGGAGGGATATTGTATGTGGGTGGAGGGGAATATTGTATGTGGGCGGAGGGGATTTTGTATGTGGGTGGAGGGGATATTGTATGTGGGTGGAGGGGGATAGTGTATGTGGGTGGAGGGGGATAGTGTTTGTGGGTGGTGGGGTTTGTGTTTGTGGGTGGTGGGGGATATTGTTTGTGGGTGGAGGGGGATATTGTATGTGGGTGGAGGGGGATATTGTATGTGGGTGGAGGGGGATATTGTATGTGGGTGGTGGGGATATTGTATGTGGGTGGAGGGAGATATTGTATGTGGGTGGTGGGGATATTGTATGTGGGTGGAGGGGGATATTGTATGTGGGTGGAGGGGGATAGTGTATGTGGGTGGAGGAGATATTGTATGTGGGTGGAGTAGATATTGTTGTGGGTGGAGGAGGATATTGTATGTGGGTGGAGGGGATATTGTATGTGGGTGGAGGGGGATATTGTATGTGGGTGGAGGGGGATATTGTATGTGGGTGGAGGGGGATATTGTATGTGGGTGGGGGGATATTGTATGTGGGGGGAGGGGGATATTGTATGTGGGTGGAGGGGGGATTTTGTATGTGGGTGGAGGGGGATATTGTATGTGGGTGGAGGGGGATATTGTATGTGGGTGGAGGGGGATAGTGTATGTGGGTGGAGGGGGAAATGTATGTGGGTGGAGGAGGATAGTGTATGTGGGTGGAGGGGGATATTGTATGTGGGTGGGGGGGGTATTGTATGTGGGTGGAGGGGATATTGTATGTGGGTGGGAGGGGTTTTTTGTATGTGGGTGGAGGGGGATAGTGTATGTGGGTGGAGGGGGATATGGTATGTGGTGGAGGAGGGGTAGTGTATGTGGGTGGAGGGGGATTAGTGATGTGGGTGGAGGGGGATATTGTATGTGGGTGGAGGGGGATAGTGTATGTGGGTGGAGGGGGATAGTGTATGTGGGCTGGAGGGGGATAGTGTATGTGGGTGGAGGGGGATATTGTATGTGGGTGGAGGGGATATTGTATGTGGGTGGAGGGGGATATTGTATGTGGGTGGAGGGGGATATTGTATGTGGTTGGTGGGGGATATTGTATGTGGGTGGAGGGGGATAGTGTATGTGGGTGGAGGAGATATTGTATGTGGGTGGAGGGGATATTGTATGTGGGTGGAGGGGGATATTGTAGGGGGGGGTAGGGGGATAGTGTATTGGGGTGGAGGGCGATTGTGTATGCGGGTGGAGGGGGATATTGTATGTGGGTGGAGGGGGATATTGTATGTGGGTGGAGGGGGATAGTGTATGTGGGTGGAGGGGGATAGTGTATGTGGGTGGAGGGGGATATTGTATGTGGGTGGAGGGGGATATTGTATGTGGGTGGAGGGGGATATTGTATGCGGGTGGAGGGGATATTGTATGTGGGTGGAGGGGATATTGTATGTGGGTGGAGGAGGATATTGTATGTGGGTGGAGGGGATATTGTATGTGGGTGGAGGGGATATTGTATGTGGGTGGAGGGGAATATTGTATGAGGGCGGAGGGGGTTATTGTATGTGGGTGGAGGGGGATATTGTATGTGGGTGGAGGGGATATTGTATGTGGTGGAGGGGATATTGTATGTGGGTGGAGGGAGATATTGTTTGTGGGTGGAGGGGATATTGTATGTGGGTGGAGGGTTATATTGTCTGTGGGTGGCGGGGGTTTTTGTATGTGGGTGGAGGGAGATATTGTATGTGGGTGGAGGGGATATTGTATGTGGGTGGAGGGGATATTGTATGTGGGTGGAGGGAGATATTGTATGTGGGTGGAGGGGATATTGTATGTGGGTGGAGGGAGATATTGTATGTGGGTGGAGGGAGATATTGTATGTGGGTGAGGGGGAAAATTGTATGTGGGTGGAGGGGGCATATTGTATGTGGGGGGAGGGGGATATGGATGGAGCTATTTAGCCCTGTGTCTATGATGTGTGAGACAGACATATGTGTGACTCCCTTGCTATTGTACTACACAATACAGTTCTGTTTTGCACACTGTATTATGTGGTAAAATGGGGGCATTTTTTGTCTTAGAGGCCGTTTTTTTTTTGGGGGCGGGGCGATCGGGTTTCTGGGGGCGGGGTTTACGGGGGGGGGGGGTCCCAGGGGCTTCAGCTGTATGGGGCCCTGAAATTTCTGTTGGCGGCCCTGGCTGTGATCAATCTCAATCTCCCTGACGGCCACTTTCAGATCTCATATGCCAGTATAGATTGTATGTGATGGGTCGGATCTCATGGTGTCTGTGCAGATTCATGTTTGGTACCTTGGTGCTGCAGGGCAGGGGGTCAGGTCTTTCATTGCAGTATTGAGTGTGTGAGGGGTCGGATCTCATGGTGTCTGCAGTTTTGTCCTTCATGGAGATGTTGCCGGCTTTGGACAGTTTGACCATTTGACTTCTGCCGTTTCTCTGTATCCCGGTGATCTGCAGCATCATAGCCTCATCCATGGTCTGGCGGCCGCTCTCCAGCTCACCCCGTGTCCTCCGGAGCCATCGTCTGAGCTCAGCGAGGAGCAGAGATGATCTACTTTAATTTGATCATAATTGAGCTTAGATGGTTTCTATGACGCACGTGGTGTCCGTAGCTGCTCTCTGTTCTATGAAGACAGAAGATCTGGGCTGTCTTCACCCACAGAACAGATTTATAACAGTGAAATTGATATTTCTTACTTCTGGGATTTAATTAATGGACATTGGGTTATTGATTACTACTTGCTGGTATCTCAGTGTGTAATAGACATACAGGGGACATGGGCTTTAAAGTTTGCATCAATAGGGGGGGGGGACACAGCTTATTTATGTTTCAGCTGTACTAATCATGTAACTATATATAACTATGTAACTATATATGTAACTATATGTGTAAATATATTATTATATATGTATCAATGTAACTATGAAACTGTATATGTAACATATGTGTAACTATTTAACTATAGATATATATGTAACTATGTGTAAATATGTTGTTATTATTATTATATATGTATCAATGTAACTATGTAACTATATATGTAACCATGTGTAACTATGTAATTATATATAATTATGCATGTAACTACATGTAAGTATATAACTGTCTGCAACTGTATGTAACTATAAATGTAACTTTATAACTATATGTAAGTATATGTAACCATGTGTAACTATTTAACTACATTTGTAACTATATAACTATGTATAACTATGTAAGCATGTAACTATACATGTAACTATGTAACTATATGTAACTATGTATGTAATTATATGTAACTATGTTACTATATATAACTATGTTACTATATATAACTATGTAACTATAAGTAGTTATGCAATTGTTACTAATGAGGGTTACAATCATAACTTACATGAAGGATTCACCTGCTGTACTGGTGGCAGCGGGCGCTGTGTGATATAATGTATCCTGCAGCCTCACAATCACTTCATTGAGGACAGGAAGGCTCCGTCCACATGACAAGGATTTTGGTCAGATTTTCAGACGGTTTTTGGATTTCAAAACCAACCAGCAACCTTCCCCATAGACTTTAATAGAAAATCCGCCAGTAGTCTATACTGAACAGATTTTCAGTTGCCGGCGTTCCATAAAACGTTGAACATGTACAATCCTCCGCCCTTCCGTGCACAATTCAATGGTTATGGGGGCCGGGCGAATCCACAAACCACAGACAGAACCGTCCCCCAGAACCATCCAAAAGACGACAAAATACCGGCCGGATACTTAAGACAGAATCCAACTGGTATTTTGTCACTGCCATGTGGACGCAGCCTAACAGGGAAATCCTGCCTGAACCCAGTGTCCCACAACCTTCTACATCAGTGACTCCGAATCTTCTAAAAGGGAAGCTCCTTATGACCAATAATTTTCTTAAGGGAGAGCTCCCTTGTGACTCCTAAAATTCTTAAAAGGGAAACTCCTAGTGACTACCAATTTTCATAATGGGGAATTCCTTGTTACTACTAATATTTTTAATGTAAAGCTCCCTAGTGACTACTTATCTTCTTAAAGGGAAGCTCCATAGTGACTGCTAATCTTCTTAAAGGAAATGGTCCTGAGTGACTACTAATCATCTTAAAGGGGAGCTCTTTAGTGACTACTAATCATCTTAAAGGGGAGCTCCTTAGTGACTACTAATCATCTTAAAGGAGGGCTCCATAGTGACTATCAGTCTTCTTAAAGGGGAGCTCCTTAGTGACTATCGATCTTCTTAAAGGAAATTATCTTTAGTGACCACTGATCTTCTTAAAGGAAATGGTCCTTAGTGACTACTAATCATATTAAAGGTGGGCTCCTCAGTAATTATCAATCTTCTTAAAGGAAATTATCTTTCGGGGAGCGCCTTAGTGACTATCAATCTTCTTAAAGGAAATGGTCCTTAGTGACCACTAATCTTCTTAAAAGTAGGATCCTTAGTGACTACTAATCATCTTAAAGGGGGGCTCCTCAGTGATTATCAATCTTCTTAAAGGGGAGCTCCTTATTGACTACTAATTTTCTTAAAGGGGGGCTCCATAGTGACCATCAATCTTCTAAGAGGGGAGCTCCTTAGTGACTACTAATCTTCTTAAAGGGGGGCTCCTCAGTGAATATTAATCTTCTTAAAGGAAATGGTCCTTAGTGACTACTCATGTTCTTAAAGGTAGGCTCCTTCGTACCTATTATTAGTTTGAATATCTAATTTGTGTATATTAATCTTCTTATAAGGTAGCTCCTTCATGACAGCTCTTTGGTTTCTATGAATGTTCCAAACTGCTGCCATTCAGGACTTTTGCAAAGCTGGGTGACAACCTCTGCCAATGCTGTGACAATGACTATACTGATCGTCTCCCAGCTTTCCCAGGAACAGATGTAACTAAGCAGAATTTTTATCAGCTCAGCAGGAGACGACAATCATGTATTTTTTGGTGGGGGGGGGGTTGGGAGATGTTTCCTATTTGCGCAGCGCTGTGTCATGGCGGCGGGATCATGTGACCTGACCGGCTGCAGCCGGGGACGTTGCTGTGTTGTATGAGGCAGGTACAAGGATAAGTGCTCATTCAGTTGAGCGGCTCTTCTGTTCTGAATGTAATGAGAAGTCACGACGCCCGGGAAGATGCAGCAATTCTAAACTCATTTTGATGTCCTTACGGCAATTCAGCAGCGATTTACAGCAGAAAGCACTTCCCAAAGAGGAGACGGCGGCAGCAGCAGCACAAGATGACTGATAATCCTGGGCCACCCAATAGTCTGGAAACACTGCTAATCCGGCACGCTCCATGACATCCCCCAGACTGGATCAGCACCCGGGCCCATCTGCGCTCATGTGCTGCCTGGGACACACAATGCAACAAGCCCGGCAGCTGTGTGAGCAGGACGAGTTCACCGGGGGGTGTTCTCACTTTGGTGTTTCTATTCACTGACAGCAAACAGGAAAAAGGATGGAAAATGAAGCACATTGTATTATGGAGAGGAGCAAAGATGAGTCCAGCTCTCAACTCAAGGAACTCTGCATGTACTGAGGAGCAAATGGGATTGGGAGATGGGGAGGGGGGGAGGCTTTGTCTCCAGGGCATAGAAAAAAACGCTGAAAATTCGATCGTTCAGACAGTCCCATAGGCTTTAAAGGGGTTTTATCGTTTCATCATTTGGCAGCCGTTTATACTGGTTGCTAAGCAGTGCATGTGAAATGGAGGTGCAGTGAAATGGAGGTGCAAAGTGTGCAGTGAGAATTCATTCTGTGTGAGCTGGGGGAAGGGAGAGGTTCTCAGCTGTCAGAGACTAAGGAATCATTGGATGTGAAAAGCTAAGTGAAACTCCATAGTGTAGATCTGCATTTCTTGCTCTCTCTACATACTTTGTAACTAGAATGGGCATTTGACATTCAGAACTCTGGGAGAGATTGGTGATTTTTTTTTCTGTCTCACACACAGTGATATATCTTGCAGATTATTACACCTCTGACCTCTACAGATCTGCAGAACAAAACTATACGCTTTAGCTATTTGTGTTTACATGGGACTGCACAAGATCTCTCTCTCTGCTGCAGGACCTCTGATCGCTGTCAGTGAAAAGAGCAAACCCCGCACGTATACGTCAAAACTACCAGCGATTGCTGTCAGTAAACAGCGCAAACCCCGCACGTATACGTCAAAACTACCAGCGATTGCTGTCAGTGAACAGCCCCAAAACCCGCCGGTATACGTCAAAACTACCAGCGATTGCTGTCAGTAAACAGCGCAAACCCCGCACGTATACGTCAAAACTACCAGCGATTGCTGGCAGTGAACAGCGCAAACCCCGCACACGTCAAAACTACAAGTGATTGCTGTCAGTAAACAGCGCAAACCCCGCACGTATAAAGTCAAAACTACCAGCGATTGCTGTCAGTGAACAGCGCAAACCCCCACGTATACGTCAAAACTACCAGCGATTGCTGGCAGTGAACAGCGCAAACCTGCACGCATACGCTCGAAACTACCAGCGATTGCTGTCAAATGAACAGCGCAAACCCCGCACAAAGTCAAAACTTACAAGGATTGCTGGGCAGTAAACAGCGCAAAACCGCACGTATACGTCAAACTACCAGCGATTGCTGTCCCGTGAACAGCGCAAACCCCGCAACAAAGTTCAAAAACCCACAATGATTGCTGTCAGTGAACAGCGCAAACCCGCAAAACGTCAAACTACAAAGGGTTTCTGTCAGTGAACAGCGCAAACCCCGCACGTATACGTCAAAACTACCAGCGATTGCTGTCAGTGAACAGCGCAAACCCCGCACGCATACGTCAAAACTACCAGCGATTGCTGTCAGTGAACAGCGCAAACCCCGCACGCATACGTCAAAACTACAAGTGATTGCTGTCAGTGAACAGCGCAAACCCCGCACGCATAAGTCGAAACTACCATGATTGCTGTCAGTGAACAAGCGCAAACCCTGCACTTTACATTAAAAACTACCCTTGATTGTTGTCAGTGGGAAAAGCGCAAACCGCATGATACGTCGAAACTACCAGCGATTGCTCTCAGTGAACAGCGCAAACCCGCACGCTCATCGAAACTACCGCGATTTTGTCAGTGAACAGGCAAACCCTGACGATAGTCAAATACCACATTGCGTCATGAACAGCGAACCCGCCGCTCGTCGAAACTACCACGATCGCTGCGGAACAGGCAAACCCCGCACACAACTCAAAACTACCAGTGATTGCTGTCAGGAAAAGCGCAAACCCCGCACGCAACGTCAAAATACCAGTGATTGCTGTCAGTGACAGCGCAAACCCCCCCACATACGTCAAAATACCAGGGATTTGCGCATGAACACGCAAAACCTGCCGCATACGCAAACTAAAGTGATTGCTGTCAGTGAAAAAAGCGCAAACCCGCATTATACTTGAAATACCATTGATTGTTTTGTGAACAGCGCAAACCCCGCATGCATCTCAAAATACCAGGATTGCTGTCATTGAACAGCGCAATAACTGCACGTATACATTGAAACTACCAGTGATTGTTGTCAGTGAACAGCGCAAACCCTGCACGTATACATTTTGAAACACGACCAGTGATTTGTTGTCAGTGAACAAGCGCAACCTGCACGCATATACGTCAAACTACCAGTGATTCGCTGTCATGAACAGGCGCAAACCCTGGCACAAGCAGTCTCTCTCTCGTCTCTTGACACTCTCTTTCGGCGTGCATCCGGGGCCAGATACAGGATGTACAATTACCACAAGGTCGGGCAGCCTATCCACATGCAGGGATGGCGGAATCCGACTCGCCACTGTGGGAACAGAGTTTTACAAAAAAAACCGAACATATGGAGACAGTAAAACAAAGACTCGGAAAATCACATATAATTGCAAAGTTGCTTGTTTTTCACTGTTCCTTTCTGAAAGAAACCAGTTTTATTGTAATGATAAAACCCCTTTAAGAGAAAAAAAAACAGCTGCAGTCTCCACAGGTTGCTTTTTATCTGCTCGTCTTCTTGGCGCAACGCGCTCGCCGCACACGGATTTAGCAATCTTTGCTGTATAATCCACCGGAGCTTGGAAATTTGTCGTCGGTTTCCCATACAATTCATTGTACGGACTGACGGCAAAAAAAATTGACAGAACTGACAGCGAGCTTTTGGACAAAAACAGTGAGACCCAAAAACGCACGGTCTACGCCCGGAAAAAAAATGGACATTTTTTTATCTGATTCTGTGTGGATCCAGCCTAAATGAGCAGAGGGCGGGCCCTTGTGATTTTAGCTATGGGGCCAGAAATGTCAATGTCTGTTAGGGGATGTTCACCAGGTGCGTTGGACCCAATTTTTGGCAATCTAAACGTATTTTAATGCTTTTTTGGACCGTGTTCGGAAATACCCACGGGAAGCTCCGGGGCCCACCAGTGCAAGAAGTGAAATGGACCCCGCCCTGCTGCCAATGTTCCAATTTACAATGCTGGTATCTCCTTATGTGACAAAGGGCTTTTGGGGTCCCCATCAGGCTGCTAGGGCCCTTAGCGACTGCTACCTCTGCACCCCCCTGTTAGCTAACGCCCCTGCACGTAGTCTACCAATGTGCAGAAGTGATCTTCCCATTCATTCACAATGTAAAAACATGCATCAGCGTTCAAATGCTTGACAAAGAGGGACCGCCCCTCGAAACATTGCAGGAGTGCAACCTACCGCCGATCAGTAGCTGACATCACTTGGAAGCTGTGTAACAAAAATGGACTTTGTGGACTTATCTTAAAGGGGATTTGCCAAGAGATAGATTCTTACCCCTCTCTTGTTAGTACACATGCAGAATGTCAACAAATCACGCTGAGTCATGAAGCTGCAGGGGAGAGAGGAGGTGGAGTGAGGAGTGAAGGATTTTCCAAAGGGATGCGTAGTAAACTTAAGTGAAATATAACATTAAAAGACAGTGGAATCTCAATACAGGCAAGACCACAGCCTCAAGACATGCACGTCAGAAGCCCAATCTGCTAAGAATGTTATGTAAACAAATCACGAGCTGAAAGAGAGAGACGCACACATCTGGAAGCACAGACTGTGCATAAGGGATCCTGTGACATGTTCACTGCAAATAAATACAAACTATAACTTGTGGCTCTATATACTAAAAGAGAACACCTATTCTACAACAGCAGACTTGAAAGCTTCTTCTGTTCTCTGTCATCAGATAAAGCAGGTATCAAATCACACTACAACTATTTATTCTGTATACAAAAGAAACATATGACTAACCCAGCGTATGCCTTAAAAAACTTCTGGCAGCTCAGACTCATACAAGATAAAACTCTCTCCTGAGCAAGCCCGTCATCCAGCTCACAGTCCAGCCGTATCTAATAGAACTTTTGAAGTAACCAAGGCATGTAAGGAAGCTGTAGCTCTCTCAGACTGCAATTTTTGTAATCACATATATTTAGAAAAGTTGATTAAAACCCATTTTGGAGTATCACCACGTCCAACATTAGAATCGTGGCAAAACCCCTTTAAGTTCCATCACTGCAGTCACTGAGAAGACATCTGCCGTTCAACTACAATCGCAATATCACCCTCATCTATAGCTTTACATTGTCTCGGGCGTCTTTTAAGGATGCAGAAAATTATAGTAAGAATTTTTAAGAATCAGTCCCAGCCATCAACGTAGTTGGAACTGACTTATAGGGGGATGTTCACAAGCCGCGTACAGGCCACGATTTTGCACACGTTTTTAGATGCTTATTTTCGAAGGACACCCACAAACACAACACGATATCATAGCAAGAGCATGGGGATTTCTTTGGTTTCAATGCAAAACATGCATCAGCGTCCAGACAAGTGATCGCCATTGTGCGTCTCATTGCGTCTTTCGGATACGTTCAAACAATTGTCGTGTCAATTCTTTCAGCAGACGCCTTATTTAAAACTACAGGAAGCGATCCTGCTGCAGCCAAACACGGACCTGCATGTTGGATGCATTTCGGATGCAATTTATGCGGCGCTTTTGATGTGTTATTTCGGATCCAAACATAGATCCAACCGCCGAGAGGAAACATACCCTGAGGCTGCGTTGCCACGGCAAAGACCAAATACCAGTCAGATTTCCCAACCAGTGTTTAGTCTTTTTTGGCACGCGGGGAAGGGGGGGGGGGGGTGGCTTTTGTCTGTGTCCCCCTTCGCACTGCACAAAAACCGGGTGGAAGAAAGAACATGTTCTTAGTTTTTCGTTACACCAGCAGTGTCAAAAACCGTCCGGCGGAAAATCCGTTCAGTGGGGACTGCTGCACAGATTTTCTATAAGGCTCTGTTCACACGGAGTAATTGCGGGGCGTACAGTACGCGACGCGGGGGGGCCAGCAGCCCACCGGACCCATTGACAAATCACATGTCATTTATCTCCCCGCACGTACAATACAATCATATTGTACGCCCAGGAAAAGGAGGCATTCTCTATGAGAACTATGGATTACCGTAATTTCAGCGCCATCTCGCCGCGTAAATCACTCGCCTGTACACGAACATCTTGGCGCCGAAATATCTACCACGGTGAACATACCCTTAAAGTCTATGGGGAGCGTTGCTTGTCAGTTTTCTGACGGTTTATAAAACCTCAAACTGTCTGAAAAACCGAGTAATAACCCTTACGGTGGAGACAAGTCCTAAGGGTGCGTTCACACTGCAGAGGACAAAATCTGCTCAGTTTTCACCTTAGCGGAACCATCCATCCCAACTGATTTTTGGACTTTTTTGACACAAAAACCGGTAATTTTTTCATCAGTTTTCTTTTTTACTTTTTAACTGTTTTTTTTACGCCACTAATTTTAGTCACAGGCACATTTTGGTCAGCAGTTTTGCGGACTTTTTTTTATTCAAGCAGAAAAGTGTCCTGAGTGCAAAATGCGCAGTTTTTTTCCCGAAGCCGCACCAAAAACTGGATAAAAACCGTTCCACTACCAATCACTTTCTGCTCGGTTTTTGTTGACTTCAATGTTAATTTTCTGGAAACCGGGCGGAAGAATGAACATGTTGTAAGTTTTTCGTTACGCACGGCAACACAGTCAAAAACCAGCTGCAAAGAAAATCTTTCAGTGGGACTGCTTGCACGAGATTTCCATTAACAGCCTATGGAGAAACGTTGCTTGCAGGTTTTCAGACTGTTTGTAAATCCGCAAACCGTCTGAAAAACCGATCAATAAACCCTGCCGTGTGGACAAGCCCTTAGATTGTGCGCTGAGTGATTTGTCAGCATTACTATAAAGTTTAGATTTCTCACATTCGCAAAGCTCCAATCCCCTACACCGACATAGAACACACATAAACATTCTGACTCACACACCATCAGGGGTCAGCTCACTGCAATACACATCTGGACCTACTGAGTTCATTAGGAGAGCGGAGCAAGGAGGAGACAACGTGGCACACAAAACCACTTCTCCACTACCACAATGTGTAACAGATGCACTAATAATCCAGTAATCTGCCATTCAATAGTCCGGAAACACTATTGCACTATAATAACCCCAATACTGGATTAGCAGTCGGCCAGTCTGTGCTCACGTGTTTCCTTCTGGTTGGATATTACCGCAACAAGTCCAGCAACTGTGCAAGCAGGACTCGGTCACAGCTGGATTTTCTTCTAGATAAGATGTTTCTATTCACTGCGACGACAACTGAAGATGAGTCTAATTCCCCCACCACAATGCGTGGTGGGGGGGGGGGGGGGCCCTTCTCCAGCTCGAAGGATGGTGATCACGTGGTGGGAGCAAACAAGCATAGGGAGGGGCCCTAATGTCAATGGATTCAAAACTGTGCAATAAATGATGTTAGAAAAACTAAGCTGTGATAGCTACAGTGACACTGACACAGAGCACCAAATCCCCTGCAGAGGCACTGCGCCTTCCTGCAGCCGCCACCGGGGGCAGCACGCTGCACACACATTTACCACTGCGTTCAGAAGAGTGGAGCAAAGAGGAGACACCGGTAATGCAAAACTACCGCTCCTATACAACAACATGCAATGCAGTGATCCAATAGTCTGGAAACACTGCTAATCCCGCATGACACCATAATATTCCCCAGACTAGATTTGCAGCCGGCCAGTCTGTGCTCATGTGCTGCCTTCTTGCGGGACACACATTGCAACAAGCCCGGCAACCGTGTGAGCAGGACGAGGTCACAGGGGGATTTTCACCCATTGGTTATAAGTGAGATGTTCCTATTCACCAACATCAAACAAAGGTCACAAACGTGCTGATAATCCGGCATCTGACGGTCCAGAAACACTGCTAATCCAGCATGCTCCACAAGATCCCCAGCTGGTAAATCTGTGCTGATGCTTTTGCCACCTGGTAAGAAAGATGTTCCTATTCACTGATAGCAAAGAGGGGAATATAATGGGAAAGCACAATGTATTTTGGAGATGGACAAAGATGACCATTAAAGGGGTCGTCTCACTCCAGGGATCGCTGCTTTTTATGTTAAAGATCTTGCAAAAACAAGTCACTTTGCAATATGTGTCCATTATCAGTGTCCTACCTATTCCTAGATATCCCCTCTTGTATGGGCTGCATCATCTCCTCAGGTCACTATAGCTACAGACCTGTTCGATCTCTCCTGATAAGCTGCAGTACTGATTGCTATAGCTACAGACCTGTTCAATCTCTCCTGAAAGGCTGCCAGCACTGGTCGCTAAAGCTACAGACCTGTTCAATCTCTCCTGATAGGCTGCATCACCTCCTCAGGTCGCTCAAGCAACAGACCTGTTCAATCTCTATTGATAGGCTCCCAGCGCTGGTTGCTATAGCTACAGACCTGTTCAATCTCTCCTGATAGGCTGCCAGCACTGGTTGCTATAGCTACAGACCTGTTTGATCTCTCCTGATAGGCTGCCAGTGCTGGTTGCTATAGCTACAGACCTTTCGATCTCTCCTGATAGGCTGCCAGCACTGGTCGCTATAGCTACAGACCTGTTCATTCTCTCCTGATAGGCTGCCAGCGCTGGTCGCTATAGCTACAGACCTGTTCAATCTCTCCTGATAGGCTGCCAGTGATGGTTGCTATAGCTAAAGACCTGTTTGATCTCTCCTGATAGGCTGCCAGAGCTGGGCACTATAGCTACAGACCTGTTCTATCTCTCCTGATAGGCTGCCAGCACTGGTTGTTATAGCTACAGACCTGTTCAATCTCTCCTGATAGGCTGCAGCACTGGTTGCTATAGCTAAAGACCTGTTCAATCTCTCCTGATAGGCTACCAGCACTGGTCGCTATAGCTACAGACCTGTTCAATCTCTCCTGATAGGCTGCATCAGCTCCTCAGGTCGCTATAGCTACAGACTGTTTCATCTCTCATGATAGGCTGTCAGCACTGGTTGCTATAGCTACAGACCTGTTTGATCTCTCCTGATAGGCTGCCAGCACTGGTCGCTATAGCTACAGATCTGTTTGATCTCTCATGATAGGCTGCCAGCACTGGTTGCTATAGCTACAGACCTGTTCGATCTCTCCTGATAGGCTGCCAGCACTGGTTGCTTTAGCTACAGTCCTGTTCGATCTCTTCTGATAGGCTGCCAGCACTGGTCGCTATAGCTACAGACCTGTTCAATCTCTCCTGATAGGCTGCCAGCACTGGTTGCTATAACTTCAGACCTGTTCAATCTCTTCTGATAGGCTGCCAGTACTGGTTGCTATAGCTACAGACCTGTTCAAACTCTTCTGATAGGCTGCCAGACTGGCTCGTATAGCTACAGACCTGGCTTCTACTGCAGCCTGGTAGAAGCCAGTAAACACGCCCCTGAATTCAAAGTGAAACCAAGAAAATAGGACTGAGGTGAGAGGAATCAGTGTAGTGAGACAACCCCTTTAAGTGTCAGGAACTAAACACTTACTAAAGAGCAGATTGGATTGGGAGATGGTGCGGGGTAAACAAGCAGGAGGGGCCCTTGTGATTTTTTTGCTGAGGGGCCCCTAATATCAATGCTTTAAAACCAGATTTTGCATCATTTGTGAACATTACTGCATAGTGATCACAGCTTAGTTTTAATGATACAGAGCTCGAAATCTCCTGCATAGACAGAGGGAGACATGGATGGAACCAGGTGCATCGAAGTGCATTTTCTCATCTGTTTTCAGTGTATAATGCGCCTGAATGTATGAAAGGGGTTTTGTGCGATTATAAATGGCGTCTAAAGTTCCCGCCCCTCGTCTGTGTGTTTGGGGGGAAAAACTGAAAAATTAGGGACATTTTGTAATTGCCCCCCCCCCAAAATTAAAAAAAGGGGCCCAAAAAAGGTTGGCTGGGAAAAAAGGAAAAGTTTATTAGAATTTGCAGGTTTAGTGATTAAAAAAACTATGGGGACTTTATCTGCTTTTTGGGGGGGAAAAAACCCGCTTCCCCGCAAAATTAAACCCGTTTTCTTTTTGCCGGGGCTCCCGCTGTTGTAGAAAATAAAGGCTGGGGGGAAACAAAAAAAACCAAAAAAAAAAACTACCCAAAATTTTAAAGCAGTTTAAAAAAATTTTAAAAAAATGAAAAAAAAAAAAAACACCCTTTATTTTTAGGGAAATTTTTTTTAAAGTAAAAAAAATTTGTTTTTGATTTTTATAAAAAAATTTTTAAATTTTCATTTTTTAAAAGGGGAGGTTTTTTTTTATTTTTGGGAAAATTTCATTTTTTTTATATGAAATTTTATATAAACATTTTTTTATTTAATAAATTTTAAAAAATTGAATTTTTTCCTTTCGTTTTATTTTAAAAATTAGAAAAAATTTCTTTTTTAAATTTTTGGGACTTTGGGGGAAAACTGAGGGCGAGAAAATTTTGGGGTTTTTTTTTCCAAAAAATTGGGAAAGTTTGTTAAAAAGTTAAAAAAAAAACTGAAAAAAAATTTTTCCGTGGTTTTTTTCAATTTTAAAAATTTGTTTTTTGATTTATAAAATTTTAATTTTTATTTAAAAAAGGGGGGGATTTTTATATTTTTTGGGGTATTTATTTTTTTTTTTTTTAATTTCCATTTGATAATTTTTTCATTTTAAAATTTAAATATTTTAATTTTCTTTTAGTTTGAATTAAAATTTTTAAAAAATTTACTTTTTTTTTAATTGGTTTTGGTGGAAAACTGAGGAAAAAAAAAAAAATTGGGGGGCATTTTTTTTTCCCCTTTAAAAGCAAAAAATTTCCCGTCCACTGCGGAATCCTTTTAGGGGTTTAGGGAAGGGTCACACGGCATAGGGTTTTGGCTGTCCCAGCAAGGGGGTTTTTTCAAAAACCCCATTTTATTTTTTGGGGGGTTTGGTTGCAAACGCCCCCAAGGAAAAACCCCAAAACCCCGAAACCCCCTCTAGGAAAAAAAATTCCCCCGAAAAAAACCTTAGAAAAAAACCCCTTGGGGAAAAAACCCCGGGGAAAAAAAATCCCCCGGGGAAAGGGGCCCCCCGGGAACCCCCTCTAGAAAAAACCCAGGGGGACCTCCAGGAACCCCCCCCAGGAAAAAAAACACCCCAAAAAAGTACCTTTTTAAAAACCCCCCCGGGAAAAAAATTTCCCCAAAAAAAACCCCCAGAAAAAGCCCCAAAAAAAAAAACCCGGAGGAAACACCCCCCCAAGGGAAAAACCCAAACCCCCCGAAAACACCCTTTCCCGGGGAAAAACCCCCGAGCCCCCCTAGAACCCCCCCCAAAAGCCCCTCTAGGAAAAAAACCCCCCGAACAACCCCCCGGGGGGGGGGAAATGTAAAAGCACCTCTAGGAAAAACCCCCCCGGGGGCACCCGGGAAAAAACCCCCCCAGAAAAAAACCTCTAAAAAAAAACCAACCCTTTAGAACGCCCCAGGGAAACCCCCAGAAAAACCAACCTTATGTTGGGTGCATTAGGGGGGGGTCCAGGGGTTTTTTGAAAAAATTTCACCTAAAAACCCTTTCATTTTTGGCGGCCCTTAAGGGGGGGCATTCAAACCTGGAGTAACTATTGCCCTTAGCAAGGGAACCCCTTTTGGGGGGGGCCTTTTCTTTTGGGGGGGCCCCGGGGTTTTTAGGGGGCCCCCCCTCAAAAGGTTTTCCAAAGAAACCCCCCTGTTCCTTTTTGAAGGGTAAAAAATTTTTGGGGGCTTTTCCCGCCCTCTTGCACAAAAAATTTTTTGTGGGGTTTCCCGATTATGGGGGCGTTTTTTGATACCTTTTAAATTTTTTCCCATTTATGCTGCTTTTTTGGTTTTTTTTCATTTTATGGTGGGGGCCCCCCAAAACCTTTAGGGGGTTTTCTTAATTTGGGGGCCCCCCTAAATTCCTGGGTTTTGCCCCCGATTGCAGCCCCTCCACTGTTGGGCAAATTTTATGCCGAAAAAAAGGGGGTTGGGGAAAAAAAAACCCAATTCCCTTTTATTTTCTCCCCTAGAGGGCCCCTGCAGGAAAAACTTTTTTTTTGGGGTTTTTTTTATGGGGGTTTATGTTTTCGTTTTCATGCATGTGGAAAACCCCCCCCTAGGGGGCGGTTGGCAGGGGCCCGGGCCCGAATGTTTTTTTGGGATGGGCGTATTCCTGTTGGGGGGGAAATTTTTTTAGCTCCCGTATCAAATTTTTAAAATTTTGTTTTTTTAAAAAAAAAAAAATTTTCTGTTTATTTTTAAATTCCCCCGGAAAATTAAAATTAAAAACCCCAGGGGGCAGGGGAGCGGGTAAACTTTTTTTTGGGGGGTCCCCTTGGTTCAGGAGGGGCATTTTCCCGATTTTCCAAAATGTTTTTTCCCCCCCCCCCCCCAACCCCCTTTTAAAAAAAATTTGGTTTTTCTGTTCCTGATAAAGTAAAAAAACCCCCCCTCTTTTCCCCCCCCCGTATCCTCTTTTTCAGAGGAAAAAAAAAGGGTTTGATGAGGGGTTAAGCATTGGGTTTCCCCCTTTGTCAATTTTCCAAGGGAATTTTTATTATTTTTCGCCGACAGGTTAAATTTTTTTTTAAAAAAATGTGGGGGGGAAAGAAAAAAAATGATGGGGAAAATTTTTTGAGAATTCATTTAGGGAAACACAAAAACAAACCCAAAAAAAGTTAAAAGGGGGAAAAAAAAAAATCCCAGGGGGCAAAAAAGTCTTTTTTCACTTTTTTTAAAAAATAAAAAAAAAAAAAAAAAAGCAAAACCATTTAAAGGTTGGCAAAGGGAAAAAGGAAAATTGGGGGGTTTTTTAAAAAAAGGGTAAAATCCCCCCCCTTTTCCCCCTATTAATGTGGGAAATGGGGGGGGGCCAAGGCATTTTCCTTTTGGGGGGCAGGGGGGCACATGTCCCGGGGGTTTTTTTGGGGCAAAAAGATTTTTTGGGTTTAAATCCTTTTTAAATTTTATTTGAAACCCAAAATTTCCCCTCCCTTTCCTCAGGAGGGGCGGGGGGTTTAGAAATTTTCTGTTTTTTTGGGAGGGGGGCCCTTTTTGCTTGGTCATTGTTTGCCGTTTGCGGGGTAAAGTTAAAATTTTTAAATTTTTTTGCTAAAAATTTTAATTAAAAAGCTTTCAGGAAAAGGGGGGGAGATTATTGGGGGGGGTAAATTTTTCTTTTTATTTGTAAAAAGGGTTTGGGTTGGGTAAAGGGGGCCAAAAGGAAGGGGGGTGCAGGGGGGGGGGTTTTGGGCCCCCTTTTCAGCAAAACAAAAGCCAAAAGGCACGGGGGGTTTAACCCCCACTGAAGAAAAAGGGCAGGGGGGGATTGAAATGGTGGGGAATAGGTTTTTTTATCATGTAAAAAAAAAAAGGGGTGCAGGTGTAAAGGTTCCCGGAGGGGCTGCCCCAATTTTGCCCTTTACAGCCCCGCAAGGCGGGGGTTTTTGAAACTCCAATTGGGGGGAGGGGCAGGATTTTATGGTGGGGGTAATAGTCTTATATTTTATTTAACAGATTTCAGGGGGGTAAAAAAGGGGGGGTTTAGGGGCTATGGCCCCGTACAGCAGGAAATTGGGTGGATTTCAAAAGGGGAGTGTAAAACCTTTCCCCTGGGGAGGGAAGGGGCAGGGGGGAAAACAAAAGGTTGGGTAAAAAGTTTTTTTTATTTATGTAAGGGGATTTTCAGGTGTAAGATCTAGGAGGGGCTGCAGGGAAAATGTGCCCTGTACAGCAGCCAAAGGGGGTGTGTTTTAATTCCCAAATGGGGAGGGAGGGCAAAAAGATCGCTGGTGGGGGTTTTTTTAGCTATATCCCTGGAACAGGGTGCCCGGGGTTTAAGGTCCCCAGGGGGCAGCCCCGGGACCCGTTGCCGTTAAAAGCAGCTTGTATTGGCAGTGTGTAAAACCCCGCAGAAGGGGGGGGCCAAGGGGGACTGGTGGGTTAACCGTAAAAAATCAAATTTAAATTTTATGAAGATGTTAAAAATTTTCCAAGGGAGGGGCTTTCAGGGAAATGTTGGGCCCTGTATTTTGGGGAGGGAATTTTCTGGGGGGTGTAAACCCGGGGAGGTAAAACCCCCCACCGGGAGGAAAAGGGGAAAGGGGGAAAACACGGTGGGAAAAAGTTTATTTATCAATTTTAAAAAAAGGGGTGCCCGGGTTTTTAAAGGTCCAAAGGGGGAGCTTTTAGGGGGGGGGGGGGCTTTTTGCCCTGTAAAAGCAGCAAAAAGTACAGGGGGGTGGTTTGTTTTAACTTCCACTTTTAGGGAGGGCAGAGATAAATAGGGGGGGGGTTATTTTTTTTAAATTTTTTGGGAAAAAAAAGGGCAGGTGTAAAAGGTTTTTAAGGGGGGGGGGCGCAGGGGGGGCTGTTTTCCCCCGTTTTTCGCCGGGGACAGACCCAAATTTGTGTGTAACCCCCAAATTTCAGGGAGGGCCCGGGAAACCCCTGGGAAGGGGGAAATAAATCTTTCTCATGTAAAAAGGGTTTCCGGTTTCCCAAATTTTCAGGGTCCTTTCAGGGCGGTTTTTCCTTTTAAAAAAGGGCATTTGAACGGGAAAGGGGTTTTTAATTTTCCCCCCTTTCCGGGGAGGGCTTTAAGGGGGCCCAAAAGGGGGGGGGGAAAAAGTTTTTTCCCTTTTAAACCCCAAAAAAAAAAGGGGTTGGGCTCACACCTTGATTCTTCCCTTTCCTCAGGGCCCGGGTTTTCCCGGGTTTATTCTTGAAAATTTAGGGGGCATCTTTTTTAGGGTTTTAAAATGGGGTCTGCAGTTTAGGAAACTGTGGGAATAAAAAAGGGGGTTGGTTTAAAAAATTAAAAGCAAAAACCCGCGTTGGGGAGCCCCATCAGGGGGGGGGACCCCAAAAAAAAAGTCTGTTTGGGTATTTGCGAACCCCGCCAAAAAGGGAGCCCATCAAAGGAGAGGGGTCAAAAAAAAAAAAAAAAAGTCTTTTAGCTTTAGGGGAACCAGTGCTGGCGGGGCCCATTGGGGGGGGGGGATCAAAAAAAGGTTTTGTGTATAGCAAAACCCAAAGTGGGGGGCCTATCACGAGAAAGGGGAGAAAAAAAAAAGGTTTTGTAGCTGTGGGGGGCCCCGTGGGTTTGCAAGGGGCCTTTTTTCAGGGGGGGAAGGAAATAAAGGGCTGTAAACCAAAAGCGGGGGGCCAGGGCCCCGGCCCGGGCCCATTTAGGGGGAAGGGTTTTGAAAAAGGTCTGTAAAACTATAGGGGATCTTTTTGGAAAGGGGCCCATCAGGGGGGAGATCCCCCACAGGTGGTTTTAGCTATGATGACCTTTTTGCTGGGGAAGGGGCCTTTTTAGGAGAGATTTTAAAAAAAGGGGCTGTAAATATGGAAAACCCGTGCTAGGGAGCTAATTTAGCCCTAGGTCAAAAAAAAAGGGTTCTAAATGGCCTTTTCAAGGTTTAGGAGCTGCTAAAAAGTTTTTTTTAAGGGCTTTTAGCTTTTAGGAAAAAACCCGGGGGATGGCCAAGGGGCCCAAAAAAAAAGGAGGGGGGAAAAAAAACAAAAAAGGGGGGGGGGTGGGGCTTTAGTGGGGCCCGGGGACTGGGGAGTTTTCATGGAAAAAATTTAACGGTCTGTAGCTAAAAAATGGGGCAGCACGGGGTTTTGGGTGTTCCCCCCCTGTTTGGGCGGGAAAAAAAAGGTGTTAAAAAATGGTGGTGGGGTGATAGTGGGGGCTGGGGGGGGGGGCTTTTTTTTCCTTTTGTTTTCCAGAATTTTTGGGGGGGCCCGGGGGGCCCGGACCAACCCAGGTTTAGCTTTGTTGATATTGTTTAAAAACCCGGGGGATATGAAAAAAAAAAAGGGGGAAAAGTGGTTTATTAAAAATTTGGGTTTCAAACAATTTTTCACTTGATTTTTCAGAAAATGTGGTTAAACCCCTGTAGTAGTATTTTTAAAATTGGTGGGGTATTTTTTTGCTGCTGGGTGCTTTTGCTGCTTGGGTTTTTTTGGGTTTTTCTGCAGGGCTGCTCGTCGAAAAAAGGGGGCTTCTTTTAGCCCAAAAAAAAGTTTTTGCCCCCAGTTTACATTAGGATTTAAAAAAAAAAAAAAAAACTTTTCCCGGAAAATGGGGCCCCAGCACAAGGTTTCCAAAAAAAAAAAAAAAACCCCCCTTTTAAAAAAAGGAAAAAAACCTTTTAAAAAAAAACAAAGGGCAGAAAGGGGGACATGTAAATTTTTTGGGGGCAGCAGATGGCCAAAAGGGAAGCAAAAAAATTTTTCATAATAAAGGAAAGGGGTGGAGAAAAAGGGGTGCAAAAAAATATAAAAAAAAGCTTGGGGAAAAAAATTTCCTATAAAAAAAAACCCTAGGGGTTTCCCCAAATTTTTGGGAAAAAAAAAAAAAAGAGGGGGGATTTAAATGGGGGGGGGGCTAAGCGGGGCCCTTGGAACCCAAAATTTTTTCAATTTGGGCCCCCGCCCTTTCTGTCGGTATGCCCCCCCGGGCCCCTTCCAAAAAAAAACCCCACCCCCTCCACCTAAAAAAATGCAAAAACGGGTTTGGAAAAGGAAAAAACCCCCGGTTTGAATTTTCCCTTTTAGCCCGGTAGTAACCCCCCCTAAAAACAGGGGTTTTGTGCCCCTTTAAAAGGGGAGGGTTTTGATGCACCCTTTTTTAAACAAAATAGTTTCCCTCTTGTAGGGGGCCAAAGGGGGTGGCCCCCCCCTTTTTTAGCCGGTAGGTGCCCCCCCCTTGGGGTTTGCCCGGGGAGGGTTGCCCCCCCTTTGTTTGGGCCCGGTTTGGGGCCCCCCCTTGTTTGCCAGGTTTGTGCCCCTTTGTTTGCCTGGTAGATGCCCCATTGTGTGCCGGGTAGTGCCCCCCCTTTTTGCCAGATAGATCCCCCCCCTCTGTTGGGGTGGCCCCCCATTGTTGCCAGGGGGATGCCCCTCTGTTGGAGGTAGAGCCCCCTCTGTTGCCAGGTGTGCCCCCATTTTTTGCCGGTAGTCCCCCCCATTTTGCCGGGGTAGTGCCCCTTTGTTCCCAGGTAGTGCCCCCCTGTTGCCAGGTAGATTTCCCCTTGTTCCAGGTAGTCCCCCCCATTTTTGCCGGGGTAGTGCCCCCCCTGTTGCCGGGTAGATGTCCCTTGTTGCAGGTTGTGCCCCCATTTGTTGCCAGGTAGTGCCCCCATTGTTGCCAGGTAGATCCCCCCCTCTGTTGGCAGGTAGATGTCCCTCTTTTTGCCAGGTGGGGGCCCCCCATTGTTGCCAGGGTAGATGCCCCCTTTTTTGGCAGGTAGAGTCCCCTCTGTTGCCAGGTAGTGGCCCCCAAATGTTGCCAGGTAGTCCCCCCCATTGTTGCAGGTAGTGCCCCCCCTTGTTCCCCAGGTAGATGTCCCTTGTTGCCAGGTGTGCCCCCATTGTTGCCGGTGTGCCCCTTGTTCCCAGGTCGTCCCCCCTCTGTTGCCTGGTACTGACCCCTCTGTTGCCAGGTAGTCCCCCCATTGTTGCCAGGTAGTGCCCCCATTTTTTGCAGGCAGGCCCCCTTGTTGGGGTTTTGTCCCCCCATTGTTCCCAGGTGTTCCCCCTTCTTTCCCGGTGATGTCCCCCTCGTTGTCAGGTAGTGCCCCATTGTTGCCAGGGAGCCCCCATATAGCTAAAAAATAAAATAATAAAATACTTACCCACCAGGCCCCCTCAGCCGGCCGCTCCGGACGATTCCTCGGGCGCAGGGGGAAGTGAGAGCAGCCCGCGGTCACTCCCCTGCGGGGCCGCGCGTCATTCCCCTGCAGCCGTGCCCTGTATTTTTGGGGGCACCCCACCGGCCCCAGACTTAAGGGGGGGAGGAGCAAGGGAGGATCCCTCCTGCCTCCTCCTGCACAGCGAGCTCCGGGGGGTGAAAGTGGGCGCAGCGGCCGCTTCACCGCCTGTAGGGGTAGCCGGGCGGCGCCAGAGTAGCGCCTTGGCTACTCTGTCGCCGGGGGCATTTAAAGAAAACCCCGCCGCCTGTGGGGGGGAGGATTTTTCCATCTCCCCCCCGGGAAAAGGGGGGAGGGGCCCCCAAATGGGGACCCCCCGCCAAAAAAAAAGGGGGGAGTTGGATTTTATGCCCTAAATGAGGAGAAAGACATGGCACCCATCGGGGAGAGAAAAAGGTCTGTAGCTTACCGACCAGATGTCAGCATAGGGGGAGACGAACAGATTGTTTTCTATGGACCGCACTGTCACCCATAGGGGGAGATTGAAAAAAGATCTGTAGTATAGGGGGCCCGCAAGGCAGGGGGGATTTAGGAAGATCAAAGGTCTCTAGTATAGCAAAACCCCGTGTGGCGGGGCCCCATAGGGGAGATCAAAAAAGGTCTGTAGCTATGCAACCAGTGCTGGGGAGCCTTCAGGAGAGACGAAAGGTCTTAGTATAGAACCGGCACTGGCAGCCCCCTCAGGGGGAGATCGAAAACAGGTCTGTAGCTTAAGGGGCCCGTCGGCAGCTATAGGAGGACATTTTAAGGTCTGTGCTTTAGTGATGAGGAGCTAAGTGGCCCTACAAGAGGGGATATCTAGGAATAGGGTAGGACATGTTAATGGGGACAAATTTTCAAAGTGGGGCTTGTTTTTGAAGATTTTAAAACACAAAAAGCAGCGATCCCTGTAGTGAGACGACCCCTTTAATTTGCGCAGCAAAAAATCACAGGGGGTAAGGAAATTTGTGCATTGCTGTCGAGAGAAGCACGTTCGGCCTGGTATTATATTACCTAGAAATCTAGGACACAATAACATGAGTTAAAATGTGAAATGTGCTTCGCTATTTAAAGTCCTGATTTCAAAGAAACTCGGACACCTCGGTGCTGCCTTTTCTAAAATTCTGCTTCCTAAATGAAAAATTAAGCAACTTTTTAATTAGTCTTCATTAACAATTTCCTCCCTTTTGCTGCTGTGGAGTTTGTGTACGTCCTTCATCTGCCGACTGTCCTGCTGAACCTCACATGAAGCTGTCAACGTACCTTCTTCTGATGGCTCTTTGCTCTTCTATTGCCTTCTTTCAGTGTAAGAATTAGCAGCAGGGAAGGAAAGGAGGTTGTACACAGCGGATCAGAGTATGGAGAGAGGGGGGAGCATCCAAGGAGTACAGCTTACACAGGCTGTGGATAGGGAGGAAAGCGCACACTGCGCAGTTTGCAGGGGGAAGAACCACTGAGGCTGTGTACAAGTATAGAGAGAAAGCGGGGAGAAAACCACGGGCAAAATTCCAGGACACAGAGTGTAAGACGGGAATTGAAGGAGTGAAGACTGCAGAGTGAAGCTCAGTGCAAATGGCATTTTTATCAAGGTAACATAAATAAAATGTTTTTCAATATCAAAGATGTCCATAGCCTTTAAAGCCTATAGAGAGGGGGGTCGAGCTGGAGAGAGAGGAAAGCACACACTGGGAAGTTTGCAGATGGAAGAACCACTGAGGCTGTGTACAAGTATAGAGAGAAAGCAGAGCAACCACTGAAAATTCCAGACACAGAGCTCACCTCCAGCATGTATTACTTGGAGGACACCCCCATGTGAGGAAAAAATCTGGGCACTAGGAAAGGGAGCTGCAACAGGAATATTTTGGGGGGGTGTAGGGGAATTTAATGAAGGAATGAAGACTGCAAACTGATACTTAGTAGAAAACTTTATACTTAAGGTAAATAGTAACATTTAGAAAAGCATTTATCCATATTAGAGGTTTCCAAAGCCTTTAAGGTCCATAGAGAGGGGAAAGGCATCCAATGAGGGAAGCTCACACAGTTTGAGGATAAGAAGGAAAGCACGCACTGGGCAGTTTACAGTTATGCTGTGTACAGGTATATAGAGAAAGCAGAGCACCCACTGTATAGACTTCTATACGCATACAGCTCACATTCAACATGTATTACTGGGAGGAGGCCCCCACATGAGAAAATCTGACACTAGAAGCAGTTGAAAATGGAATATTGAGGAGGTGTAAAACTGAATGAAGGAGTGAAGACTGCAGAGTGAAGCTTAGTGCAATACATTATACTCAAGGTAACTAGTAACATAAACATTTTTTTTTCAATACCAAAGATGTCCATAGTCTTTAAAAACCCTTTCAACGGAACCTTAGGGGTATTGGGCTTTACGTTCCAAGGTCGTTTGGGGGTTTTTCACGCCCAATGGCAAACGTATTGCATACGTCCTGGAGGATAGAGAGCTATAACGCTAAAAAAGCTCAGGGAGTTCGACAATAGCGATTCGGCGCGGGGTGTCAGCTGTATATTACCAGCTGTAATTTTTCCCCAACAGAGTCACCCCTACCGAGGTTGCTCCGGGGGGGGGTTAAAACCCCTTAATTATCGTGGGACCATTACGGGTTTTCGCAATTAAAATAAAGAGTAAGAACGCAGGAGGAGGAGGGAACGTCCTCTTTGCGGTTCTCTGTCGGGCGGAACAGCAACGATCGTGGGGATGCGTTGTGCTGGGACAGAAAAACAGCACGGGAGGGCATAGAAATTTTACCTTTTCCGGGGGTCGTGCTGTTGTACGTTCACTCACGGGATGCCACGGGCGTTTGCGCACCTTGTGGGGGCATGTTTCACCGTGCATCGTGGGACTGGAAACTGTTAAACCATTCATGACAAACCAGTCGGAGCACAGGCAAAACTCAAGGCTGTGCATTGAATTTCCTATTTTAAAATGAGGGATCTTTAAAATGATCATCTAACTTAAAAATTCCCCTATGGGGATTAAAGTAAAAAAAAAAAAAAGTGGAAAAAAAAAAAAAGTAAAAAAAAATAGTGAAAAAAACAAGTAAAAAAAACAACAGAAACCACGAAAAATTTAAATAAAAAAAAAAAAAAACCACGTAATCGCCCTTTTCCCCTTTACAAAACAAAAACAACCCAAATCGCCACAAAAAAAGATCTAAAAACAAAATAAAACTTATAAAGTAACTTTTATTCATAGTATCACCGCATGCCGTAAAACGGGACCTGACCATATTAAAATCTGTTCATGTTAAATTTACACCGTTTACGGTGAAACGCCGTTAAAAAAAAAAAAAAAAAAAAAAAAAAACAACAAAATCCAACAGAATTAAGATTTTTTTGTTTTCAGCCCGCAGCAATAAAAAATGGAATAAAAAGTGGATTCAAAAAAAATTTCTATAAATAAAACATCCAACATTGTACCAATTAAAAAGTCAGTTTCATTCCCGCAAAAAAAAAAAAATAAAAGTCCTTTATACCACAGCCTTGTTACTACGGGAAAAAATTAAAAAAAAAATGGTTAATGGCCTCTCAGAAGACTAGTGATGCATAAAAGATTCTTTTTTACCACAACTTATAAAACATCAAACCTTTTTTTTTTCTTTTTAACAGTCTGCTTCAAAAACATAAAAAAAAAAATATATACATTTGGGTTATCGCCATTAATAGTAATTCGAACCAACAGAAGTTAAAACAGTAAACACTTATTACGGATACTTGCGAACAGTTGAAGCCCACTGTTAAAAAAAAAATGAAAAAAAAAACAAAACAAAACTCTACTAGTGGGATTTGGCCAGGTATTTTCTTCACTCCTGCCTTCAAAAAAAAACGGATTAAAAACTGATCAAAAAATAAGTCCTTGTCCCCCTAAAATGGATACCAATTAAAAAAATGTTTTTTCACCACAAAAAAAAAAACTCATCCGAAAAAAAAACAAGCTGTTACACAGCTTCCACTAACACTAAAAAAAGTTATTTGGGGCCTTCTCAAGACTATATGGGCGAGACAAAACAAAAATGTGTTTTCCTGTTTTGACAAATTAAAAAAGTGTTTTTTATTGTATTTTAAAGCCAGTAAAAAATTAAAAAAATATAACAAAAAATTGGGGTTATGTATGCAGTAAAAATCGTATCGAGACTGCTGAGTATGGGCTTAGCATGGTTTCATAAAAAAAATAACGCCAGAGTGACGTATAAAAAATAAAAAATAAAAAATAAAACACTTACAGGGATTGTGCTGTAATTTGTTAAAAAAAAGGCCTCACAAAAATAAAACCTTAACTTAATTAGTGAAATAACAAAATAAGTGTTGTATTGCACCCCATAATGGTACCAATAAAAGCCATCCAATTCCCCATCTCTGGTAAAAAAAATAAGCACCAAAGGCAACTACAAAAGCTATGCACCACGACAGCAAAATTAAAAAAAAAAAGTTTTATTTGGGGAAATGTCAGAGAGGGGGGACAATTACATAAAAAAACGCTATTTTATATGGTGACATATTTTCTATTGTGTAAAAAAAGTAATAAAACATTAAAAAAACAAAAAAAAGATAACTTATATAACAAATCTATTAAACATGTTAATTTGTACCGACCCCCCATTAGTAAAAGTTAATTCACCGGTCATTTACATCTGACACCGGGCGAACGGATGTAAAATTTGAAGACCAAAAAAAAATAAAAAAAAAAAAACCCAAATGGTGGAACTGCGTTTTTACCCCCCATTTTATTGCCCCAAAAATGCTAAAAAAAAAACGATGGAAACCACCTGGTTGTGCCCAAAGAAAATGCACTATTACACCCCTGTCATGAGGAAATCCAGCGGAGGGTGGTTGAATTCTAAAAAATGGGGCGTGAACTTGGCGAGGTTGGGTATTACCTGTTATGGTGTCTCTTTTTTGGTGCTTTGGCCAAATGACGGACTTGGGCACCCAACAAAAATCTTTTGCGTTCAAAAAAAGCCCCAAAGTAGCTTGACTCCCTCACTTATAAACGCCACCCCTGCCATGGCAAAAAAAAACAAAAAACAAGGCTGTTTACACCCACATTGATAGGGTATTGCCGAACTTGGAAAGGGAAATTGACTTAACAAAAAAGTTAATGGGGTTTCTTTTTTTTCCAGGGGATTCCTTGTAAAATATGAAAAAAAAAATATTAAGCAAAAAATTGCAAGGATTATTGGAATCAAAAAAAAATGTCTTTTTTAAATTTTTTCCACAGCCTTAAATGCTAAAAAAAAAAAAATTGTGGGAATCACCTGTGGGGTCGATATAATCAACTCTACACACTGTATAATCCCTTTAAAAAGGGTGGTAGTTTCCAATATGGGGGGGGCTTTTTTTAGGGGTGTTTATTTAGTTTTAGCTCCTTTAGGGGGCCCCACCCTCAAAAAACCTGAAATGGCGCCTAAATTAAAACTTGGCATTGAAAATGGGAGTTACCCCAGGGAGGTCCAGTAAGATGCTCCTTCCTATCTGGGGGCTTGTGGTATGAGCCAAATAAATTGCATAGGTGCCACTTCTTTATGGGTTATTCTCTAAAAAACGGCGGATTGGGGGGAAAAAAATGGATAATTACAAGTGCATTTACACATGGTCACCATTTAAACCGTATTTTACAGTGGGAATCATGGATAAATATGGAAAAATCTGCAAAAAATAGTGGGGATTTTAAAATTTCACTCTCCACTTTGCTTTATTTTCTTGTGGGGAAATTACCTATAAGGGTTAAAAAAAAATTCCTAAAAAAACATGTTGTAATTACTTTAAAGGGATCTTTGTTTTTCTTAGCTGGGAGTCATTTATGGGGGAATCTAAACCCTACAGGCCCTCAAAGCACTCCAGTTCAAAAACTGGGGTATATGGTCCCCTTTAAAAAATAAAAATATGTTTTATATTTGCAATTTTTCTTTTGAAAAATTGTGAGGAAAAATTACTACTAAAATTTCCTAAAAAAGCCCTCTAATGTCATTAAAACAATAAAATGGGGGGGACATTCTAAATAAAAAAACAAATGTTTTACAAACCTATTACGTGGGGGACATATCGGTTAAGATTGTCTGGTTATAAAAAAATCTATTTTTGTGGTGATATAAAAATTTATTCTGATCCTGGCACGCAGAAAAAATTTGGAAAACTTCTCAAAAAAAAATCCCAGATTTTTCAACAAATTTTTATGAAATTTTAATTTATTTTTTCAAAAAAAAAAACAAAAGGATTGTACTTTGGATAAAAAAAAAATATTTATTAACTGCGACTTTTTAATAAAAGCACAATTGTGTCAGAGAAAAACCCAGGTCTCTGAAAAATCCCCACATGGAAAGGTAAAAAGTGTCAAATAAAGTTAATTCTTCCTCCATAAAAAGTGGACAAATGCCAGATTTTCAAAAAAATTTAGGGCTGTGTCCATGGGAAGGCCAAAAACACTGGGTGGTCCTTAAAAAGGGGTTAAAGGCCTATAGGAATAAGGGGGAGGCAGGGAGTACTCAGGCTTTGGATAAAAGTAGGAAAACGGCCACCCACACTGGGGCTGTTTTGGCAGGAGGGGAAAGGGAAAAAAAACATTGAAGGGCTGTGCTACAAAAGTATAGAAGGAGAAAAATGCAGAGAAAACCACTGGCATAATTATCCAGACACCAGAGGCTTACTTCCAGTGCATGTTATTACTTGGAGGGACCCAACCTCATTGTGCAGAAAAAAATCTGATACTAGGAGCAGCTGCAAACAGAATATTGGGGAGGTGTAAGAATGAATGAAGACTGCAAACTAATACTTAGTAGAAAACTTTATACTTAAGGTAAATAGTAACATTTAGAAAAATATTTTTCCATATCAGAGGTGTACAAAGCCTTTAAGGTCAATAGAGAAGGGAAAAGCATCCAATGAGGGAAGCTCACACAGGTTGAGGATAAGAAGGAAAAAGCACCAGGGCAGTTTGCATTTAAAAGCTGGTAAGGTGATGAAAAAGCAGGCACTCACTTTATGATTCTTACCATACAGCTCACATTCAACATGTTTTACAGTTAGAACGCCCCCACATGAGAAAATCTGACACTAGAAAAAACTTAAAATGGAATGTTGGAGAGGTGTAGGAATGAATGAAGAAGTAAAGACTGCAGAGTGAAGCTTAGTGCAATACATTATACTCAAGGTAACTAGTAGCATAAAAAAATTGTTTTTCAATACCAAAGATGTCCATAGTCTTTAAAGCCTATAGAGAAGGGGAGGGCAGGTTACTAAGGCTATGGATAGAGAGGAGAGCACTCACTTGACAATTGAAAGGGGAGGTCACCAGGCTGTGAAAGGTGTGAGGGGGAAAGCAGGACAATTTTTTCAAATTCCAGACACAGAGCTCACATCCAGTATGTATTACCCCACATAAGAAAATCTGATGAATAAAGGAATAAAGGCTGCAGATGACACCTAATGCAACACTTTTTTTTAGAAGTAACCAATAATATATGGAGAAGTCTTTTTTTTCATCACAAAGTTGTCCAAAGCCTTCAAACAACCCCACCAGTGCTCCTCCTGCTGCCTTAATACAGGAGCCCGTCCTGTAGTATCGGGGCCACTTCTAGCTGTATGGCATTGCTGTGATATCTCATTGTTCCGTTACATTTCGGACTAATGTGCACAGCAGTGGATCCTCGCGGAGCGCGCCTGACTCCCAGGATTCGGCTCAGGTGTCGCCCGCCTGATAAGCTCCTTGTGCCGGGTCTTAGAAAAGTCTTATTATTCATCGTCTAAACTGAAGGATTTTCTGCTTAATGCGCTCAGAAGCGTCTCCTCCGAGCTCAGGGAGATTTCTATTGTCAATATCTTGAGCGGTTTTCATGATGTTTTTTTATTTTCTACTTTTTATTCTTTTCATTCAATATAAATGATTCATTTTCATTTTTTCTGCCTCGTTCAATGCAAATGTGATGAGGAATTTCTCATTGTTAGCAAATTGGATTTCCCACCAAAGGGAACTGTCAGTCGAACCGGGCAGAGGAAAAAAGCAGCAGGTTACCTGAATTTTAACCTTCTGTGCACGGGGCCCGGACAGAGGGGGGTCAAACCGACCTCGAAACCTTCTGTTATGGGGCCCGGAGCAAAAATCACTGCACCTCTGCAAAACCCCACTGTGTGGCCCCCCCAGCGACGGGTGTCACTGCCCTTGCTAACCCCACTGGGTTTGGGGCCCCGGGCAGACGGATGTCACCGCACCCCGCTAAAACCCCCTTCTGTGATGGGCCCGGAGCGACGGTTTTCATGCCCCTTGCTAACCCCACTGTTATGGGGCCCCCCAAGACGGGTGCACGATTGCAAAACCCCCTTTTGGGGCCGGGCAGCGGATGTCCCCTGCCCTCTGCTAACCCCACTGTTATGGGGCCCCCGGGGCGGACGGATGTCCTGCACCTCTGCTAACCCCCGTTAAGGGGCCCCGGAGCAGACGATGTCCTGCCCTTGCTAA
>JAODAL010038142.1:0-39556 GCA_025379985.1 Phyllomedusa bahiana
TCCCAATTTTTTTTTTCCCTTTTTCCCCTTCCCAGAACCATAACGTTTTTATTTTTCCACCTACACAGCCATATGAGGACTTTTATTTTGCGGGACAATATGTACTTTTTAATGGTGTTATTCATATTACCATAAAATATAACAGAAAATCACAAAAAAATTCTAAGTGGGGCAAAATGTGAAAAAACTTACTTGTGAAATGTTTGCAGGAGTTTTGTTTTTACGACATTCAATCTTAAGTAAAAATGATGTATTATCTGCATTCTATAGGTTGATGTGCATCCCGCAATACTGAACATGTAGGGTTTACGTTATGTTTTGTTACCGTAAAAAAAATTCCAAACATTTTCTACTTTTGAAATTTGCGGCATGCCGCCATTTTCTGCCATTTCCTGCGACCAATAACTTTTTTGTACCAACACCTACGTATTCGAGTGGTGGTGCATTTTTTTGTGGGCTGAAGTACAATTTTTGCTGCTATCAATTTGGAATGTATGCAACTTGAAATTACCAAAAAAACTCAATTTTTTTCTTCTACGGTGTTCAGCGTACGGGATCAATGATGTTATATTTTAAATGATTGGACTTTTTCGGACACGGCAATACCAAATATGTGTAACTTTTTTTTATTATTTTATTTTCTTTTATTTGTAAAATGGCATAAGGGAGGTGATTTGAACATTTAATATTTTTTAAATTTTTTACACTTTAAAACATTTTGGGCGACATTTCCCAACACCCCAAACGGCATTTTTTTGGTTATATGCACAAAACCGCTTTTGATGCCATATTTTGGATGTAAATCAACTGTCGTACATCAAAACTAGGCGCATTATATGCCGGGACCGACACATCGTAATGCACCTAAAAATGATGCACTGTGCGGCTCCATAACGTAATGCACCTATTGAGGTGCATAGCACATCATTACAAGTGTATATGTGTTAGGCGCATTTCACATTTTACAAGTATATGTTGGGCGCATTACAAGTATGTGTTAGGCGCATTTCATATACTTGTACTGATAAGCTATACGCCCCCGATGTTAATAGATAAGGTCATTACATACGCTTCTAATTATATGCTATGTGCCGAGATTTGCGCTAATCGCAGCACAAAACATTTCATAGTATACCTAACTTTTGATAGGGTCGGACTTTCTGGCGCACTTTACGATTCTTTTATTCGCCTAAAAACGGAAGTATCACCACCAATTTTCAGACATTTCGCCCTTTTTTTTTTTTTCTTTAACTTTGGGGCCCAGGATGCTACGTACAACACAAATGTTGTAGCACATTGATCACATAATTTGTTTTACAGGTCACAAAATTCTTCACTGGTGGCAAAATAACTAAAGGTTTAAACACAATAAACAATCTCTGGTAATATGGATAGCTATGTAGAAAGCTATAGGTCCCTACACAGAGCTCTCCACAGGACAGCACATGTTTTAATGAAAGTATCTACAGCCAAAAAAATCCAAGAGGCTATCTAGCGACCCCAAGACCACATCAATGGGGGAAATAACTATTTCAAACATCTTTGCGCCATTGGTGTAGCTGGACTCAGACAGTCAGTCTTCACTCCACTTTGGTCCAGGGAATCAGCGTGCAGAGTCTGAGTCTCCCACTCCTGCTGTAGTCACTGCCAGTACTCTCAACCCCGCAGCCAGGAATTTTGACCTCTGTCTAATGTTGGGTCCTACCAACATGCAGCACCTACGACCCCATTATGCCCCACAAAGTTGTGGACAGGAAGGTCGAGACATAATGCCATTGCCTGACACTTCTAAACATGCAAAATGTGAGTGAGGGAGTATGGTCATTACAGTCTCTCCACATGGTGATTCAAGCTAGTCCACAACACATTGCCTAGCCTGTAAGGCTAATGGAACTAACATACTTAACAGGGGGAAGCCCTGGGAACACCTTAGGAACTACGCAACTTCTGCCTGTGACAGTTGATGTACCATACATCCCTTCACCCTCTCCTATACCGCCATAGGAAAGACAAATACTTGATTCTGATGGTGGCAACAGGCTTTCAACCAGCCTACTACCTCAGCTAACTGGGTACTTGCAGGACCACCTGATGATATATCATCTACAGTCTATATACACTTGGTCAGCACCCCTCTGCACCACAAAGCATTATTTAGAACGCTATTCCAGGCTCTTATTTATGGTGTGGTAGGAACATAATATTATTTCTTGTTAAGACATGGAACAGCCAGTTAATGCTTTATGTGTTACTCTATACCTTTACTTTAAAGGGGCATTCAATCTGACAAGCAGGGATCTCACATTTTAGGACTCCCACCTATTTGGAAAATTCAGTTTCCTTTAACTTCATTTTTTTATCCAGTGTATGTGATGGTGGCTTAATCAGGAGAAAACAGGAAAGGCTTTATTTCACTTACACAAAAATGAAGGTAGGTTAAATGAGCAGAGCGATGGTGTACTGTACATTGTTCTTGAGAAACATAAGTGAGTCTTCTGTGACTTCCTATATTCCCTTATTTAAGAAATGCAACTAGGAACATTGCTATATATAGACTTATGTATAATGTAATAATAAACTATACATATTCCCTAGATTCTTTCCTGCAACAGAAATTGTGTAACCTGTCTTATGTGGCAGAAGAAACAGCTCAGAAATTCCCCTAAATTAGAGCACAGTGAGTCTGCTGCATATTACATGCAGTGCGCTGGGACAGTGCGAATGACTATAAAGTGACCTGCCTTCTTTGTTGTCATAGCGACACTACAAATCTATAATCCCCCATAGTGCAAGAGTGCGTCTACAGAAAATATAATTATAATACATGTAAAAAAGCAAGTGACCATATAAAATAGTGATTAAACAGAGGTGCGGCAAGTCTCATCTCCATTTTTACAAAACCTTATTACAATCTTAATTAAACCATATGAATAAATTTAAACTGTACAACAAGTAAGATATCACTTGTCTACTGTATTGTGCTCATAAAGTAAAAAAAAAAGCTGAATAAAAAGTAATAGCATATAGATTCATCTATTATAGTGTTTAAAATGAATACTGAAGACATTTAACATGCATTTTTAACATAATAAGAGGTGGCAGGGGCGTAACTAGAGAAGCCAAGGCCCCAAAGCAAACTTTTGGATGGGGCCCCCTACCCCCCCCCCCCCCTCCTTCTGCCCACCTCCCTTACCACGAACATTTACCAGGACATGCTGTTAGATAATGTAGATAATACAAAGGGTAAATATCTCACCATACATATCACCATCATACTGCTACCAAACAAATCCACTATACCAAGACCAACATTACTAATAACCCTATGACATAGGAACCTGATTATACCGCCAGAACATGACCACAAAGTGACTGAATAATACCCCTACACTATTACTGATCAGTACACAAAGACCAATAATACCGCAATATAGTGACCATATAGTGGTATATACCAGTGTACACAGGCTCTGCAGACTGTATATAACTGCCATACAGTGACCATATAGTGGTAGATATCAGATACACAGGTGCTTTGCAAATAGTTTACTTACATTTAGGGCCTCACAGGTGATGTCTTGTCTGAGGAGTCGTTCACGTTATCTTTTCTTCTCTATTCGGTCCAGACCTCCATGATGACTTGCTCCATCCACCACTCGTCCCTGTAGAATTTACAACACAAATACCTGAGACTCCTCACTTTTTTTAATCATATTCCTAAGTGAGTGCCCTCTCCCCTCATATACAAACTCCCCATTTATAATGGCCCAAATGGCAAGAATTACCCCGTGGTAATTATGGGGCTCCCCCAGTCGGTATGTAGGTACAACGGGGCCCCCGGGCAGTAGCTAGTAGCTTGGCACCCACCGGGCAGTAGCTAGGTAGCTTGGGGAGATGTAGGCAGCTTCGGGCCCCCGGGCAGTAGCTTAGGGTTCCTATGTTCGTAGAATGAGGGCCCCCTGTAGCTTAGGCCACCCCTATAGGTAGAATAGGGCCCTCTGTAGATTAGGACCCCATTGTAGGCAGAATAGTACCCCCCTGTATATTAGGGCCCCCTTGGAGGAAGAATAGTCCCCCCCTGTAGATTAGGGCCCCCTGTAGGCAGAATAGTCCCCCCTTGTAGGCAGAATAGTCCCCCCTGTAGATTAGGGTCCCTTGTAAGCAGAATAAGTCCTCCCCCCAAGTTAGAGCCCTCTTGTAGTAGAATAGTTCCCCCTGTAGATTAGAGCCCCCTTGTAGGCAGAATAGTCCCCCCTGTAGATTAGGGCCCCCTGTAGGCAGAATAGTCCCCCCTGTAGGCAGAATAGTTCCCCCCTGTAGATTAGAGCCCCCTTGTAGGCAGAATAGTCCCCCCCTGTAGATTAGAGCCCCCATGTAGGCAGATTAGTCCCCCTGTAGATTAGGGCCCCCTGTAGGCAGAATAGTCCCCCCTGTAGGTAGAATAGTCCCCCCCCTGTAGATTAGAGACCCTGTAGGAATAGTTCCCCCCCCCTTTAGAGCCCCCTGTAGGTATACTTCTCCCCCCCTTTAGAGCCCCCTGTAGGTATACTTCTCCCCCCCTTTAGAGCCCCCTGTAGGTATACTTCTCCCCCCCTTTAGAGCCCCCTGTAGGTATTTCCCCCCCCCCTTTAGAGCCCCCTGTAGGTATAGTTCTCCCCCCTTTAGAGCCCCCTGTAGGTATAGTTCCCCCCCCCCTTTAGAGCCCCCTGTAGGTATAGTCCCCCCCCCTGTAGGTATAGTCCCCTCCCCCTTTAGGGCCCCCTGTAGGTATAGTGCTCCCCCCCTTCCTATAGAGCCCCCTGTAGGTAAATGTATGTTCACACGGTGTATTGCGGTGCGTCAGGTGTTTTGTAAGTATGTTCTGATCAGCGTTTACTTCCAAAGCATGGGAGGGGGCATTTGTCAGCAGTGCATAAACAATTGACAAGTCACTTCTTTCTCCTGGCGTACGATATGATAATTTTGTATGCCCGGGGAGACAACACGTAATTCATTGCTCTCTATGAGAACTATAAATTACCGGAATTGCGACACGCATTTCACCACATATTAAGCACAATACGTGGCAAAATGCTTCGCAAATGCGCAGCAAAATAAGCCATGTGAACATACTCTAAGGGTAAACACACACACAGAACCCTCTTGTGCAATATAGGTGTGGCCAACAGGTTATGTTTCCCTGCTCAATCTTCCACTTACCCCTTAATCAGGCAACTAATTGGTCACCATGTACTCCCAATGGTGCCCACACCCAGGAACACATGAACACCATGCTCCAGCAGCCAAACAGATAATATGCACAAACAATCATTTATACAATGATAAGAATTCTAAGGGCAAAAAAACAATGTTATTAAAGTTTTAGGCTTTCATATGCAGGTACAGTGCTTGGGGCACAAAGATTAAAGGACAAAAGACACATAAAATGTGCAAAGACCGATACAGAAACAATAGGGATAAAATAAAAAATAGAAGATTTACTGATTAGATTCTTAAAGGGATAGTCAGGCCCCTTCAGTCTCTTCACCTTATTAGTTCTCTGAAGGATGGCTAATTATATACAGGAGAAACCTTTGCAGTATTTAATTCAAGTTTATATCATGGCTTTTCAGAGTAGTGTCTAAGCATGGAATTACAGCCAGCAAGTTCCAAAGTATGTATTTTACAAAAAAACTTTGCAAAGGATTGAAAGTTTGAGTCAATATTCAATTCCGTGGATTCCGAAGGTTGAAAATCTTCTTGGTTGAGAAACAGCTGCGTTTCCTGATCAAAATCACATAAATGGATTATAAAAAAAACATAGATTATAACAACTTGTCTTGTGACAAATATAATTTTCTTTGACCACCCTACATATTTCAATCAATCACCTGAGCGGCGCCTGATAGTACAGCTCATTATAGGTGGTGAAACATGTCCGAGGAAGTGGCCATATCTATTGCCAGATTAGGCGCATTAAATCAGTGTGAAGTGCGCCTGTAAAGTGACGATATACTTTCTAAAAATTTGGCTCAGTCAGTATACCTTGCATAGATTACTTCATGTGCGCGCCTAAAATGGCACATTGTATCAAAAAATGGTGTGCAATTGTCATCAAAAAAGGGGGTATTTAGTTGTCCAAAAAAGATGGCTCGTAACAAAGAAGGGTGAATTTTATCAGAAAGGGCGCATTGCACAAAAAAGAGGGGGCATAGTATCCAAAAAGGGGCAGTTGTATCAAAAAAGGTAGGGGCATTATAACAAAAAAAAACGTCGCATTACTCAACACTCACACATAGTATAGCCAATTATAGTATATGGTATGCGTCTATATCGAGGGCTCATTGCCTAACGGGGACATATCCTTTAGGAGGCCACCTGTAGGTTTACTTTCTCGCCGCCCGCCCTGTTAGGTATAGTCCCCCCTCCCCATTAGGGGCCCCCGCCTTAGCGCATTTACTTACCTGCTGCGCTCCCTCGGCGTCTCCGTCTCCTCCAGTCCCGAAAGCTGCTGAGCTTTAGGGCCTTGGGCTGAGGACTAAGCTCGGCAGGGGCTGGCGGCGGATGTACGTCACATCGCCAGTCGCTGCCTGCTCTAGCGATGTATCGGCAGTGCAGGGAGCGCACAGCTCTCCACTGCCCGCCGATCAACTTAATTGTATGCGCGACACACGACGTTCAACCAATTAAAAGATCCGTCGCTGTAGAAGCAAGGGGCGGAGCCTGCCGCGCGGCAGGCCCCCCCACCCCCGCCCTTGCCTCACAGAAGACCGTGCCCGCAGCTCCTGCACGCCACCGCAGTTTACACTGCCGGCGGGCCCAGGAGTGGCAACCTCCTGAGGTAGCAGAAGGTAAAAGCAGCTGCCCCAGGCCCCGGCGGTGCCCCCCCCAAGCCACCGGGCGGCCGGTAGCAGACAACTGCTACCACCCCTGTATGTTACGACCGCCCCTTGAGAGGTGGCTCACCCCAGGTACGTGTGCTGGAAGTGTCCTTCATGACATTTTTTTTCTATTGAGTGGCCAAGAGTTTAGGGAGTTAATAACTGGAGAATTGTAGCATTTTGCCCCTGAGTGATACTAACAACTTTAGTGCTGTTCTCGTATTGATATCCATGGATAGTAATCATGCTGGTTATACTCTTTCACGCAGGAATAGTACCTTCAAAGCATTTTTTCATTACCACAAGCAAGGGCGCCCTGTGGCTTTCACTATTTTGTGGGTCCTGTGTCTGGAATGGTTTTTGATGAAGTCCCCTTGTTACTGTTATGGGGATTCTCTGGTTAATATTAATATACAATTTTTATGCAGAAGTTATACTCAGGAGTTATTATACTATCACTATGAAAAGGGTTGTCAGCAAAACACAGTGACAGAGGATTAGGCTATGTCTACACAGCACAGGGTTTTGGTCGTTTATTTTCAAGCATATCAGTATTTTGAAATCTGCCTGAATAAGCAACTGTTAACCTCTGCTGTGTAGTCCCTCAATAGAAAAGTCCGTGCTGTAGTCAGACCCAAAAGTGAAAAACCGACCCGAGCGATAGACACATGTTCTATATTCTGCGGGAATGGACGTTAGATTCTGCAGCCGCTAATAGTACTGTACCGAGCGCAGAGTACTCGCAAATTTTTTATTCTGACTCTTGTTTTTTTGCGGCAAAATCGCGCATAAAACGGTGGCTCTACAAAGGTGAAAAATGGCATCTTAGAATTATCACTGCTTTTTCACTTTGCTGTGTGAACTTAGCGTTAGATCCCACTGCTGCCTTCAAACGTCAGGGTAAAAAAATGAACATGCAGGCAGGGGACAGGATCCCTTTTCCAGCACCAAACCTATAAATGTATGTTCACACGGTGTATTGCGGTGCGTCAGGTGTTTTTTTGTAAGCTTGTGCTGATCAGCGTTTACTACCAAATGCACGGGACATGGGGCTTTTGTCAGCAGTGCAATAAACAATTGACAAGTCACTTCTTTTCTCCTGGCGTACGCGTATGATAATTTTCGTATGCCCGGGGAAGAGACAACACGTAATATCATTGCTCTCTATTAGAACTATAAATTACCGGAATTGCGACACGCATTCACCACATATTAAGCACAATACGTGGCAAAATAGCATTCGCAAATGCGCCAGCAAAATAAGCCATGTGAACAAACATCATAGGGTAAACACACCCGACAGAACCTCTTGTTGCAATATCACAGGTTGTGGGCCACAGTTATGTTTCCACTGCACAAAATCTTCCACTACCCCTTAATCACTACTGGCACTAATTGGTCACCATGTACTCCAATGTGTGCCCAGCCATTCGATGAAAAGCCGCAGAACTACATTAAACACCAATGCTCCAGCAGCCAAAACAGATTAATAGTGCGCACAAACAATCATTTATACAATGATAAAAGAATTCTAAGGGCAAAAAAACAATGTTATTAAGAGTTTAGGCTTCATATGCAGGTACATGTGCTGGGGCACAAGATTAAAAGACAAAAGACAACATAAATGTGCAAAGACCGAATATCAGGAAACAATAGGATACAAATAAAAAATAGAAGATGTTACGATGTAGTATTCTAAAGGGATAGACAGCCCCATCAGTCTCTTTCACCTTATTAGTTCTCAGAAGTAGCTAATTAAATATACAGGGAGAAAACCTTTGCCAGTATTTAATTCAAGGATTAAGTTTAATATCATGGGCTTTTCAGAGTAGCTTGTCTCTAATGCAAGGAATTACACGAAGCCGATCCAACTTCCAAAGTATGTAATTTTCAAAAAAACTTTGCAAAGGAGTTGAAATGTTTTGACAGTCAATATTCAAGTTCCAGTGGATTTCCGAAGGTAATTAAAATCTTCTTGGTTGAGAAACAGCTGAGTTTCCTGATCAAAATCACATAAATGGATTATAAAAAAAACATAGATTATAACAACATTGTCTTTGACAAATATATTTTCTTTGATCACCCTCTACAAAGGGGGGGGTGGGGGGGGGGGGGGGGTGGGGGGGGGGGGGGTGTGGGGGGGGGGGGGGGGGGGGGGGGGGGGGGGGGGGGTGGGTGGGTGGGGGGGGGGGGGGGGGGGCGGGGGGGGGGGGGGGGGGGGGGGGGGGGGGGGGGGGCGGGGGGGGGATGTCAATCACCTTGGCGGCGCCTGGATACAGCTCATTTAGGGCTGACATGTCCAAAGTGCGTATCTATGCCTGTTTTATTTTTTATTTTTTTTTTTGGGGGTATAACGTAGTGTTTTTTTTGTTGGGGGGAGGGGGGTGGGGGGGGGGGTTTTTTTTTTTTTTAGGCGAATTATATCATGTGAAGCAGCGCCTAATGTACGATACTTTCTATACACAATTGGCGATCAGAGTATATCCTGCATAGATTAACTTAATGCGCCAAAAATGCACATCTTATCAAAAAATTGGGGCAGCATTGCATCAAAAAAGGGGTATTGTAGTCAAAAAAAGAGGGCATCTTCGTATCAAAGAAGGGGGAGAAATTATCAAGAAAGGGCGCATTGCATCACAAAAGTGGGGCATTGTATCAAAAAATGCAATGTATCAAAAAAAGGGGCATTGATATTCAAAAAACCGCGCATTACTCAACACACGTACAACCATACAAACCATTTAATAGTAATATGGTATGCGTCTAACGAAGGGCTCATTGTCCCTTACGGGGGACACATAACAAATTAATAGCACCTTAATACGGTCGCATATTTTGTGGTCGATGGGGGTGCATCAGGAGCACTATATTTAGGACGCATTACAAAAGTGCCTTCCCATAGCGTATAATGCGCACGAGTTTGGTTATTAAGACAGTCCATTTACAACAAGAATATCACCCTTAGTCTTTCCCTCCTACTTTTGCTTATTATTATGTCTTTGTTAATATGTTTTGCATTATGAAATAATCAATCTTCATGTATACAGGAAAGCTGAATGCAGATTAAGATTAAACATGAAACAAAACACACAACATTTAGAAAGTTAAAGTAAACCTTTCAATTGGTTTATGCTACCCCATATCAGGACATGATGTGAAAGAAGGAGAGAAGCTGAGCTCTGTGATATGTAGGTTTATATGATAGAGGCAAGGGCGTAACTACTGGGGTAGCAGTTGCTGACTCACGGCCCGGCGCCTCAGTGGGGCCCCGCTCCCTGTAATCGCCCTGCTCCTGGGCCCACCGGCAAGTGAACTTAACAGTTCACTGGCTGAGTGGCACCGCCCCCGCCGTACTGCGGATTTTGTTCCATAGAATACATAGGTAGGACCTGTGTGGTAAACCAGAAGTTTCTGGAGACAGTCATAAAAACTCATGAATGCTAAGTTTCAGGTGTCATTTAACATAGAGCCACATATCAGTTCACTGTTCCATAATTTTACCACAACATTTTAGGAACCCCACCGCCCAATTCGCACATAATTTTATTATGAGCAGCTTAAAAGAAGCCTCCTGGCCAAATGGTTGCGAACCAACGTCATCCTGGACATATGCAGGAAGTGATCCAGGGGTAAAACATCATCACAAATGGACAGAATCGACAGTATCAGGACTAAGAAAACCCAATGCTCTAAGTTTTACAAGAATGGCAGGAGATTCATAGAGTAACCTTTACACCCCCAGGAGATCAAGGAGAATCATGCAGCCTTTTGTCTACACCTCCTGGTATCTCTCCCTCTCACCTAGGCGCACTCTGGGGGCTTTGGGATGTCTTATCCCATAACATGGGAGCTTACCCTCAGCCATACCTGACACCAATGCCCTGGATACTCACTTGTACTGTGCGAAGCAGAGTTGAGGGGTCAATTTTGTCCTCATCTACTTCTCATCCCTCGGGCCATTAGGGGACGGGGCGCCGTCGTGCGATCTCGCAGCCATTGTATCACACAGATTTGTTTTCACTTTTATCCCAGATCTTACTTGATTACATAGTCAATGTGATAGTCTCTAGTACATTAACTCGGTAAGGGTCACCACTGTTCTGTGTTTTTTTTTTTTTTGAGGGGGGTTACATTTTTTATTATTCTTTGTTCTCTTTCTTATGTGATATGACGGAAGACTCCTTTCTTGCTTCAATCTTATTATTATGATACAAAGTATTCATATGTGCTATTTTGTACTTCATTGCTTAGTAGCTTGTTCTTATCTGTTATTAATGATGCCTTAATAATTAGTGTCTTTGTGCTCGAGTAGATACACATCTAATGTACCAATTAATATATGTTTTTGTTATGTAAAATTTATACAAAATTATGTATTACAAAAAAAAAAACAGTTCACTGTCAGCAGCGCGGGCAGGGAGCTGGGGTCTCTCGCGATGCATGCTGCTCTGAATGCCCGGCGCACCCACCACTCCGACCGTTCAGTCAGGCAGCGCTACAGGGAGATATGCAGAAAGGAGCACGCGATCGCAATCTCGCGCTCTGCTACTTCCCACCCTCCTGCCGCGCTCCTGTGATCACGTGGGCGCACGCGAGTTAGATGGACGCCCGCCTGAGCACAGAGCTGCAGGAAGAGCGAAGAGGGGCGGCTAGCAAGCGGCGCATCGGGAGCGTCGCCTCGAGGTTACAGTAAACTGATTAATATCTTTGTCCTGCCTATCGTCCCCCTAAGCCTACCTAAACCACCCATAAGCCTGCTATCTACGCTCCCCGTACACATAGCGCCTATAGACCCCGCTAAGACTACTATAACCCCCTAAGCCTCCTATAACCCCCTAAGCTCCCTGCCTATAGAAGTCCCCTAAGCCTGCCTGTAGTTACCCACTAAGCATGCCTAGTAGACCCCCCCAGCTTGCCTGTTTAGACCCCCCAGCTTGCCAATTTAGAACCCCACACCCCCCGGTAGCTTTAAACCCCCCCAGCTTGCCTATTAGACCCCCCAGCGTGCCCTGCCTGTAATAGCCCCTATAGTAAACACCTGTGAAAGCCTGTCTGCCTATAAAGCCTATAAGCCCCCTACAGCTTCCTACCTAAGATCTAGCAACTGAAGCCTGCCTGTCTACTTATATAGAGCCCCTTTAGCTACCTAAACCCTATCTAGATGGCCCTATAGCGCCACATAACCCCCTGTCTACCTGTATGGCCCCTATATGCTACCTAAATCCCCATGTCCATGCCCTACATGGACTCCATATAGCCCGATGGGCAGGTGCTGAAAGTCCCAGGATATCTAACAGATATTTGTGTCTAAATTCTGCAGGAACAAGTGCTGGAGAACGTCGTCATAGATGGTCGGACTGGACCTTGATGCAGAACAAAGGGGAAAGTCAATGACTCGTCAGAGAAAAGTCACCTGTGAGCACAAGATGTAACCACACGAGTAATCACTTATACTTCTGCTAGAGCCTTGTGTACACTGGTGTCTACCACTATATGGGTCACTGTAATGGTGGCTATATACAGACTGCAGAGCCTGTGTACCACTAGCTATTTACCACTATAATGGTCACTATATGGGCGGTACTTATTGGTCTTTGGTACTGATCAGTAATAGTGAAGGGGTATTATCCAGACCAATGGGTGGTAATTTTTTGGTATGTTCTGCTGTAAGTAGGTCAAGTCCATATTTAGTTAAGATTATTGTAATAATTGGAGAGTTTTGGTATAGTGGATTTTGTTGTGGCAGCAGTATGATGGTGATATGATAGGGTGCGGTATTATGCCCCTTGTATTATCAACATTACCTAACAACATGAGTCTGTTACATGTCGTGTTCAGTGAGGCGGGACGTGGGGGGGGGGGGGGGGGGGGGGGGTGGGGGGGGGGGGGTGGGGGGGGGGGGGGAGGGGGGGGGCGAGCGAGAGGGGGGGGGGGGGGAGGGGGGGGAGGGGGGGGGGGGGAAGGGGGCCCCATCCAGAACTTTGCATTTGGGTCCTCTGGCTTCTCTAGCTTACGCCCCCACGGATAGAGAGAAAGCTGGACAGTTGTGTATAATATAGTTTTATATATCGACGCGAAGAAGATGAGCTCTGTGTTATATAATGGTTATATGATAAGGATAGGAAGCTGAGCTTGTGATATATAGGGATTTTACATAGAGGAGGAGAGCTAGAGAGCATGTGGATATATAGTGTTATCTTATAGAGTAGAGAAGCTGAGCCTCCTGTGAAATATAGTGTGATATACTAATAGAGGAGAGAAGCTGAGCTCAGTGATAATTAGGTTATATAATAGAGAAGAGACGCAGAGCACTGTGATATATCAGGTTATTATGATATAGGACAGAGCTGTAGCACATGTGATATATAGGGTTAATATGATAGAGGATGAAGCTGAGTTCTGTGATATTAGGAATTTAAAGATAGGGGAGCAAAGACGGACCTTGATGATCACTATAGGATTATAAGATACGGGGAGAAGAAGCTGAGTTCTGTAATATATAGCATTATGTAACAAGGAGAAGAAGCTGAGCACTGTGGATATATAGGTTTATATGTAGAGAAATAGAAGATGAGCTACTGTGATACCATGACGGGATAAACACTTGTATAGAGGAGATGAGCAGAGCTCTGTGATATATAGGGTTAAAGGATAGAGGAGAAGAAGCAGAGCTCTGAAGAAATAAAGGAGGTTATAGGATAAGAGAGATGACAGTCTGAGCTTCCCCTCCCAGTAATATATAGGTATATATAATATAGGAGAGATGCTCGAGCTCTGTGAAAACAAAGGTGTTAAATATAGAGGGAGAGAGAAGCTGATTCTGCAATAAATAGCGTTATATAACATAAGGAGAGAAGCTGAAAGCTCTTGATTATATCACAGTAGGAGTATATATGATAAGGAGAGGAGCTGAGTTCGGTTGGATAACATAGGAGTTTCTTATGATAGGGGAGAACAGCGGAGCTCTGTGCACATATAAAGGATTATATGACTGGGGATAGAAGCTGAGTTCGGTATAATAATAAAGTTATACTGTTAGATGGAGAAAATGCTGATCTCGTGAGATATACAGGTTATATGATTAGAGGAGATAAACATGGAGGCTCTGATTAGATATAGGGTTAAATGAACAGAGAGAGAAGAAGCTGAGCTCTGTGATATTCATTGTAGGCTTATATGGCGAAAGTGTCAGAGGAGAGAAGACAGGATCTGGAGGAGTAGAGGCGGGGGTCATTTGAGGTATTTTTTCTCCCAAACATGCATTGTTTAATATCATGTAGTTTTGACTTTGGACATTTTTGTACAACATAGTAGGGGTATAGGTTGGATTCTAGGGACCTGTGTTTTTTTCTAACCTTATCATCAATGTAACTCTTTATTCTGACAGCAGTATACATAAGTACATATATGGATTCCTATTATAGAATGGAAATTTCAAAGTTCATGTGTAATCAAATAATTCTATAAGCTTCAGTGTGGGAGAACTATGTATTATTATTATTATTATTATTATTATTTATGTAATTATTATTATTATTATTATTATTATTATTATCTATTTACTGTAATCTTTTCAGACATAAAATAAAGTGCAGCAAGCACTGAATTCTATTTGACTTGTATTTAAATGTCAGGGTGGTCTGCACCTGGCTCTTCAAGGACACTCCTGAACATCCCTGACAAGTCAGTAGCTGCAAGGAAATCATGACAGTGACAGGTTCTCCACAGAGAAGACAGAAATGGTTAATAACTGTGTGCTACCCAACTGCTGTATAACTGTTGTTCAGTGAGAGCTCAATAAAAAGTTTGGCAAGCAACCTTCTAGGCAGATCCTATTTCATCATAGAGAGTGATCACAGTATGTTATATAGGAGCCAAGGTTGCCTGAGCTGGTTCTTAGCAGTTCATTTCTGCAGTGTACTTCAGGAGGCTGTAATCCCAAGTAACTGTGGTTAATATTTCTGCCCAACCTACAAGAGAAATCAACAATAATAAAAAAAAATCTAAAAATGCCCCCAAAAACTTTTTTTGCCCTAGTGGGGAAAATATGTAAAAAAATAATAAAAAAGACAAAACATATATTTAAAGAGAACCTGTCACACAGTTTATGCTGAGGACAGCACAAGCTAGCGACAGGCGTGCAGTTGTCGCCTTCTTATTAAGCATCTTACTTTTGGTTTTGCAGACCATTCCAGCATTATGCAGGTCTATGATCTTATCCATGACATCTTTAGAAAGCTCTTTGGTCGTGCCCATATTGTAGAGGTTAGATTCTGACTGATTAGTTGAGTCTGTGGACAGAATCATATATAAAAGTGACTTGTAGGAGCCAGAACTCTTAATGGTTGGTAGGGAATCAAAAACGTGTTTCTCTCAGCAAACTGCAAATACATTTTTAAAATTTAAGCAAATTTAAATGTGATATTTTTGATATTCTATATATTAATGTTAAAATTTAAACCTACCCCATTAAAATTATAGACTGAGTATCAAGTATTGTCAGTGGGAACTTACACACACACAAGGGATGCAAACCAATTATATATATAAAGTTGTGCTCAAATGTTTACATACCCCGGCAGAATTTTTTCTCTTTTTTCAGAGAATATGAATGATAGCACAAAAACTTTTTTTTCAGTCATGTTTAGTAGTTGGGTGAAGCCAAACTACTGTGCTTTCTCTTTTCGCTTGATAATGACAACCAAAAACATCTAAATGACCCAGAACAATAGTTCACATACCCTGGAGTTTTTGGCCTGTTAATATGCACAGAAGTGATAGAAATGGGTATGAATGGCTACTAAAAGGAAACAGCATCACCCGTGACCTGTTTGCTTGTAATCAATGTGTGTGCATAAAAAATGCTGAGTGAGTTATTACGGGATCCAGACAACACTCTTACATCTTCAATCCAGCACTGTCGAACTGGATTTATGAGTCATGGGAAAGAGCAAAAGATTTGTCAACAGATCTATGGGAAAAGGTAATTTCTGTAAAAAACCAGGGAAAGAGGATAACAAAAAAATATTCAATGTGAATGCGATAAGGTCAATCAGCATGTTCAAACTGGAGATTAACAAAAATGGAAAATCAACGCTCTGTTAAAAAACCAAAGCCACGATCAGGTAGAATAAACCGCAAAATTTTGTCGCCAGGAGCTGCAGTAAACATGCGTTCGTGGTATGCAAAGAAAAACCCACAAATAACATCAGCTTGAAAATCCATGACCTCTCAGGCGTCTGATAAACTTGTGTGCGGGCTGTTTCCAAGATGCACAATCAGGAGGCACTGAGAAAAATGGGCTGCATGTGTTGAGTCGCCAAGAAAGAAAGCCATTACGCACAAATGCGCACAAAGTATCTTGCCTAAAATCACACAAGCCTCAGACTCCGTCTGAACAAGGTAATTTGGAGTGATGAGACCAAATCGAGACTTTTTGTGGCCACAACATAATGAATTACATTATTGGAAGAGGTGTCAACAAGGCCTAAGAACAAAGGAACACCAATCCTATCAGTAAAGCAGTGAGGTCGGATCACTGAAGTTTTGAACGGGAATGTGTGAGCTACCAAGGCACAGGAAACTTGATCAAGTTGAATGGAAAGATGAATGGAGCATTGTTTATCACCCATAATGGAGAAGCAAATTTTGCACTCATCAGCCCGCGGAAGCTACGCATGGGACTTACTGGACATTGGAACATGACAAAGATCCCAACCAAAAGAAAAGGTCGAACTTGGCATTGCTACAGCAGGAACAAAGTAAAGTTACTGGAGTGGCCTTTAAGTTCTCCTGACCTCAATAATATTTTAAACCACTCTGAGTTAATATACTCAAAGCGCGCAGTTCATGCGCAGACAGCCAAGTCAATGAAGCAGGACAGAGAGTGATTTTGGCCAAAGAAAGAATGTGCGCAGTCTTAGTCCATCAGAGAAAATTATAAAAAATCTAAAGAACAAACTAGTGACCAAAAAGACTTTAGAAAGCTGTCCATTCACGTGATGGCTAGAGCGGGGCAAACACGGTCTATTAAGAACTGTGATATATGAGAACTGTATGGAATCGGGGTGACTATTTGGAATTGTTATAGGTTGTCATTAAGATTTAATAGAACACCAGTATGTTTTGACACACTACAAGGTCTTCACCCCAACCACTAACCATGAAAGTGTTGGAGACTCGAACTGCTTATTCAAAAACCATGGTTCGACACGGAGAACTAATTGTTACGTTTTTCACTTCAAACGAAGAATGCAGCACCGACCCGCGCCGAACCAAATTTGTTGACCCAGTTAAGATAAAAATTTGTGGTTTTCATTACAGGCTTAAAGGACACCATTATTAAAGCTGTCTTTTCTTCAGCTTCTGTGGCCAGCCAATCAATGCAGAGTACAGAGGGGGGAGCGGGTGTCTAAAAAAACGGTCACCTCAGAGGGTGTGAGGGATCTCAATGCTGCTAAAATTACAATGACCGGTCATATTTGTATGTTCACTGTATTTCCTGTTGAACACCATTTCCACCTATACTCACTGTAGTATCACACTGCTAGCCTTTTTGTCTGCTCGGTTTCGCCAGCAGGCAGTCAACACACACATTTAGCAGCGATTTATCACAGCTGCTAGTTAGATTAGTCAGGGGAGTAAAGGGGGTACAGCTAGTTTAGGGAATTATACACAGCAATAGTTAGAGGGTTATGGAGTTTTGTATAGCTATTCCATAGAAACAAATTCTGTTTATAACTCCACTATTCTTGCCGTTGCAGAAGTATACAGCATTTAAGACCTGCTTGACATGCTGTGCAGGTTCTTCATACAACCCCATTTCACTGATATTGCATAAAATAACAATCTGTTATATAAATCTATTTGCCCATTGCAAAAGTATAGGCAGGTTAGGAACAGCCTGTCTGATTTGCCGTCTTTGGAGTACAGTTTCTTCACAAGAGAAAGTGAATAGAATCTTGTCGCGAATAGGAAATTTTGTTCCTGGTGTTTCTGGGTATCATGCCTGCTATATCAAACAAGACTACAAGATAAAAAAAAAAAATATAGTCCAATGATCCTAGATTCCTCAAAAAACTTGCTTCAATACTAAGTATTATTCCTTGCTATTTTATCTCAGTGTCAATGAAGGACATTTTTGAGCTGATTTTGGTTCAGGGCAACTAAAAAGGGGTGCCAGTAGGGCAGTTACTCCCTGGCAGAAAGCCCGAAATCAAGAAATGATGCCCAGTGATATATATATAAAATAAGTGACTTGACCTTCAAGAGAGTAGATAACTTCTCGGCACAGCACTTGCAAATACACATCTCGTGTATCAGAATTAAGTAAGAAAGAGTGGTAGAGAATTGCCTTTAATACACAGCTGACTCTCTTCTTCTGTGGGTTCACAACACATTATTTACCATCTAACTCTCCAGGACATTTGTATACAGAGTTACTGTATATGCAGACCACTTAGATACTTGAAGTTAATTAATGGTCTGAAAGCAGTTAAGAAAAATAAAGCCTTTTATTCTGTATCACTAGCCAGAAGTTGGGACTGGATGGAACGTTTGACTTTTTTTGCATTATGATAAATATGGATGGAACTGGATTGTTTTTTGATTTTTTTAGAAAATCTAAGCAATTTACTTTGATGTTAGATTTTGACAACAGCAAAAAGCTCTTGATAAGCCTGGTCAATGATAAATAAACAACACCATGTTTATCTCTATGATGAAAAACCTCTGCAGAAACAGCTCTTTGATCTTTTTAAGTAACATCAAAGATACAGCTAAGATGGGCAATTGATTCTAACACGTGGAATTCGTTTAAATTTGGAGGAAAACTTCAGTTCTGCTGAATGAAGTCGAAGTTTGGGTACTTCGGGTGAACGAAGTGTGCTTTTATTGATAACATTGATAAAAAGGATGCTAGCACAAGGCGATACATGGGGCAAAGCACTCTGGGAGGAATAAGGGCATAGCCTGCATGACATCTGTGGCAGCAGGTGAAGCCAAACAGAGATACCGGCGTGATTCGTGGACGTTCAACTGCACTAATAAGTCTGAGGCGCGACGCTGGGAGCCCATACCGCTACTCACTGTAGTACTGATCAGGTAAGGTGCTGCCGCGGCTGAATGTTACTGAAGAACCTGGTTTTTATACCAGAGCGATTTTGTGGGGTGTCTCTGCTTGTCCAGAGACTGCTTCTCTTAATGTCTATTTCTCTTCTGATTTTTTGGGTATTGGACTCTGAAATCCAAGTGTGGCTCCACTGCAGCTGCATATACATTTAAATCCTATCTGCTCACAGCAAATTGAAATATCCAAGGGGGATCTAAGCCAGTTCCTGTTGTATTCATTTTAAAAAGAAACAGCGTTTTTACAATACAAATCACCACTTCACATTTTTGGCTGCTCAAATTCTTTGGCACTATTTACATCCAGGGGTTAATTAAGCTTTGGTATTCAGACTGTGTGTACCTCCAAGAAACCATCATTTTCACACCCGCCCAAAATATATACATTTTTTCCTGTAGCCTATTCACAAGCAAAGGTTAACTTAGCAATTTTATCTCTTAATTGTGTGGCTGTAAAAAACAACTGTCATTGTAACACGCTTACAAAGCTAGTAGTTTTGGTGTCTCAATTCTTTTGGCGCAATTTACATCCAAGGGTTAACAAGGTAATTTTTTTGCAGTTTTGGCACTCAGTAAAAGAAACTTTCTTTTTCACCACCACAGAAGAAATTCTGTAGCATAATTCATATACGAAGGTTAATTAACGCCTTTATACATTCAGTAAAATACACCAAGTTTTTAAAACGGTACAACAAGTCAATATTTCCTGCCAACTTGTGAGCGCAATTTATATCCAAAAGGGTTCACGACCCACGCTTTCTTAGTGTGTTCATTTGTAGTCAAATACAGGGTTGTGTATATATCATTATAGAGACATCTTCATCAAACAGTGTCTGACATTTTAGAACAAACAGTATATTATTCATTATTTTACATTTTAAAGCGCCATTGATTTCCAGGGCGCTGTACATGCGAGGAGTTACATACATTACATAAGTCTAACGAGTAACAGTGATATAGGGTAATGACAATTGGCACGACAGAGGGAGAGAGACCCTACCCCCGAGAGGCTTACAATCTACAAGGAGGGAAAGAGACAGAGGAGAGGGGCAGACATGTCTGTGGAGAGAAGTAGTGACAAGTTTAGTTAAGGTTATAGCTAGCCTGATAAAATGGGGTTTTCAGGTTGCTTTTTAGCTTGGTTGAAAGTGGAGGAGAGTCTGAAGTTGTTGGGGCAAGTGAGTTCCAGAGTGTGGGTGAAGCACGGAGAATTATTGTGACGGTGTGTGAGGAGCTGATAAGGGGAGAGCAGAGGAGAAGGTCCTGGTGAGGAGCGGAGGAAGTGCGTTGGGGGAGAATATGGAAATTAGGGCAGAGAGTATGGAGGGGAAAGGTCATGGAAAGCCTGTAGGTCATGGTTAAGATAGCTTGAAATGAATTCGCTGGTCAATGAGGGAAGCCAATTGAAGGGATGGCAAAGGGGAGAGGCAGAGGAGTAGTGAGGAGAGATGTGGATAAGACGGGCCAGCAGAGTTCAGGAATGTATTGGAGGGGAGTCGAGGGTGCTAGCTGGAGGCACTCGAGAAGATGTTGCAGTAAAGTCTAGGCGGGAGATGAACAAGGGCATGGACCACAACATTTTTGTTAGTGTCATAGCCTGTCGGAATTGGCAGTTATGTTCAGACAGAGCGGTGGGAAGGCTCTTCACCGCAAGTGCAGAGGCACAAATATTCCTGTAGCAAGATCGCCCAGGTCGCAGCACAGCAAGGGACGTCGACAGCAGGGGTCCACTCGGTGAAGGTCACAACTGCCGCTGTCTCTAGCGGCCCGAGGTATCTTAACTAGCAACCCAAGGGTTCTTGATTGGTTGACTAGGTTAGCCCACTTCCTCCCAGATGACATCTGACGACCCCCAGCCAAGAGTCGGTGGAACGTCAGACACAACCCTTAGTTGTCATGCCCGGGAGCGGTCCAGCGGCCCTCACCTGTCCTCCCAACCCGCCTCTGTCCCTTCCGGTTCCCTCAGCACCAAGATCTACTATGTGGTCTGGGCTCAGCGCCACATATAAGCGAGGATGAAGCAATTTGAGGAGGGCATTCAGCAGCTACTTGGCAGCGAAGACATTGGTCCAATATCCCCTGCTTTCCTACCCTGCTTCTGCAGTAGGCGTCACAAAGTATAGATGTTGAGAGTGGCAAGGGAAGGTCATGTGTGAGGGGTCAGCTACTGCATACTCAAGACCGGTGATGAGGACAGCATGCGACGCTGAAACACAAATAGATGATAGATGTACCGACCGCACATGGCGAGCCGGGTGCGGCAAGCAGCTTCACATCGTCAGAGAACGAGAGGCGTCAGCTTGCGCGTTCAGGAAGCGGCGCAGCAGGCCAGCAAGTGGACGTGAGTCCGTTGAGTCAGCAGGAAAGCAGCAGGTGTGGAGGTTCGGCAGAGCCAAGCGGCCACAGGGTAAAAAAAAAAACCCGCTTCGCAGGTCCAAAGAGTAGCGGCACATGGGCTCAGCGAGGGCCAGCGCGGCGGCAGTAGTCACTCATGGGGAAGCGCTATGGGGTCGGTAAAATCCAATACATAACTCGGCGTAGGTGGGCAGTTCTTTGCTAAGACACCGGAGGACCCTAATATGGGTATAAATGAATCTGTAACAGAAAGTGAAGCGTGGCCAGGGAGCTACACGTTGGCACCACAACACGGCCCCTGCGTCAAACACATTAAGCGTCACATCCTCGGCCAGGGGAAACGTGGACAATGTGGTTGGACCAGTCCTGCCGCCGCAGCAGCAGCAGCATCGCCATAGGCACGCATGCCATTGCAGCCAAGTCAAGGCTCCACCACCGTCTGCAGAAGGGAGCTTTTTTCTTCTCTTTGACATCTTCTCCGGTCCAGATGCTCCTGCTCCTCGCTACTTCATGGCGCCAGCAGTCCGTTGTTCAGCCGAGCTATTGCAAAGAGAACAACATATGCGTCCACCATCCTAAGCTAAGTGTCAGAAGCTGACCGTACACCTGTTTCAAGTTTGTTGTTGCTGCAAGTCCCTCCTTTCCAAATGGGTGGACTCTGCACCATTCAAGAACTAAAGGCTTGTGCCGATCGAGATGGAGAGTTTCCCAAACGAAATATTCTTTCCAAAACTGGGCAATACCCAGCACTTTCATAAAAATGTAGAAACAGAAGGTGGGCAGTCCCTTCGAGCTATCGTTTTTGTTCCAAGGTTCACGGCAGCGAGGAGCGAGTCTGGGAGCTGTAAAAAAAAAAAAACATACGGTCAGGGCCAGTACATTCCTTTAATCGGCCCACTAGGTGAATGTGCATCGGCCGCAGGCACACCAACCAACTTGGACAGAGACGCTTCTCCTCCACGATTGTCAACCGCGGCTCCTCCTCCACCACCCACCAACCATCTCAGCCTCCACAAGTAATGCTCCATCATACCACAGTGTAGGCACAGCGTATCACAGCAGTTCTTAGCAACCTGGCTTTGCCTCGGCGAACAGAAGTCACAACAGGGGAGGAACTGCTCCGCGTCATGCAGGCAAGAAATGATGAGTGCTTTCTCCCGCGCCAACGCAAATCGGAACCATGGTGGCGACAATGGGAGGAACTATGGTGTCCAATCCGCTGCACGCGAGGAGGGATGGTCATGCTCCCTGCAATGGCGCACGTTTTCAATCTGGTTGTGAAAAGGTTTCCTGAAGTTTCACCGATATGTCAGAAATTCATGATAAAATGTCAGGAAACTGTGCATGCACTTCACCATTCCTAAAAAGCCCGGAACACCCTCCCGAGTTGCCAGGAGCGGCAGAACGGCCTACCCAACACACTCTGATTATACGATGTTTCCACCCGTTGGAATTAAAGCCTGCACATGTTGGCACCGACAGTATGACCAGAGAAAGTCACATTATACCGATTTTTTATGAACCATAGCGGACAGGAGTACATACTTTTACTTCCCCTGTGTAACTTTTGATGTCGCCAGTGGCAGCCATGGTGACTCCTGCCGTTTGTTTGAGGCCATCTCGAGGAGGTCACGTTATTTGCAGTGTCGCCAGGACTACGGGATGAATAACGTCATTCCACTGCTTCATGGTCCTGGAACAGATGCCTGAAAATCTGTCTGGGCAGGGAACTGGAGATGTGGCGACTAATCTCGCGGCCAACATGAGTCCGCTGGGATTGAAATGGAGGAGGAGGAGGACATTGAGCAGAAGCCCAATATATTTCTGTGAAAAGAGTATTTTCTACCCAAAGTGACAAGAGAGAGGAGCGAGGACCAGCTGGAAGATTAGATGGACGGATGAGGAAGTACAGGCAGATGACCCCACAAGCACGTGGCAGTAATACAGTGGAGGATGGAGGCAGGGAGCCCCTCGGAGTCACTTGTGCAGATGGGGCCCGCAGCATGCTGATTTGCCTGGCTAGTTAACAGCCAATAGTCAGCATCCGACAGAGTATGACTTCTCTGGCTCTCCACCGCTATTGGGACCCTCGCAACCTGGAGCCTTTTTTTTCCCAGCTAATTGAGAGGAATACAAACACAAATACTATAGGGAAATCCTCCGTAGTCTGTTGGCCACTGCCTATGTGGGCATCCCTCCCCTCCTCTGCAGGTCTGAACCGGGGGTTTCTTTCATGCGCTCACCGTACTATTGCCGCTGCTGCCGGGGGAATGAGCGGGTGGTCGGAACATTACCGAGCTCCATCAGCAGCAACAAAGTCTGGAGTCACGTGATGAGCATTTCTTCCTTCACACCCGCCTAGTGAGAAGGGCATCCTCCAGCAGCAGCATCGGACCTGGAGGCAACCCTGAACCAACATGGTGTTGGACCTACTTGGACAGCACTACCCTGCCACCACCAGTTAGAAGTTCCGCTGGACACTTGGGGCAGCAAACTGGATGTGTGTCCGCAACTTTCCGAGTTTGCAGTGGAGAAGATGTCCTGCGCCCGGCCAGTAGTGTGGCAATCAGAGCGGGTGTAGTCAGCACTGCGTCGGGGGCCATTTGTATACCCCAAAGAGAACCCCATTGTCCATGTGATAAGTGGAACTACTACCTTTGACAAGATGAATCAGCGAGGATCGGCCCAAGGATTTCCAACACAACCAATGCCTTACGGCGTCAGACTACATCAGCCATGACGCCTCCACCCAAACTGTTTAGAAATGAGTCTGGGTTCAAACAACCCTGCCTTCAGAGCTACTATTCAGATGCCGCCACAGCCTGATGCCACACATCTGCTGCCAGTTTCTCCATCTGCACCCACCATCTTCCCAGCGGACTGGTAATTGCCGCCCACCTCCACACTCTGTCTGTGCCATGTCTGGAACCTCAGCTGCTGCTGTGGCAGCTGCGTGACCTCCACAACTGTGTCATTGTCCCACTCTGTGGCCTACTCCTTTTTTTTGCCATCTCCAGAAATAGTGATTGTGCCACTGTCTGACCTTCAAATCGCTTCGGTGGCAGCTAGCCTCGTGACCCCACACTCTGTCATTGTGCCACGGTCTGACCTCATGCTGCTCGCTGTGGCTGCGTGCCCGTGACCTCCAGCGACAAGGTGTCATAGTTCCCACACACTGTGGCCAAACTCCTGTTTTTTTTTTTTGCCACCAACTCCCAGATGTGATTGTGCCATTCCTGCCTTAACCTCAAGCAGCCTGCTGTGATGCTGCCGTGACCTCCCCACACTGTGTCATTGTGCCACTGTCTGACCTCATGCTGCTGCTGTGGCTGCTGCCCGTTACCTACATACACACTGTCAGTATGCCACTGCCTGACTCATGCTGCTGCATTGTGTCTGCTTGCCGTTTTGGGACTACACACATGTGTCATTGTGCCACTGTCTGACCTCATTCAGCTGCTGTGGTGGCTGCTGTGACCTACACACTCTGTCATTGTGCCACTGTCTGACCTCATGCTGCTGCGGTGGCTGATGCCGTGACTACACACTCTGTCCAGTGTGCCACTGTCTTACCTCAATCAGCTGCAGCCTGTAACCTCCACACTGTTCATGTGCACTCCAGTGGCCTAATCCTCGTTATTGCCACCATCCAGAATGTCATTGTGCCACTGTCTGACCTCATGCTGCTGTGGCTGCCACACCGTCACCTCCACGCTCTGTCACCTGTTTGTTGCCCACCCTTAGCCTCGCAGCTTGTTTTTTTCCAGCTTTCCTGGCATGAACTTTATCATGCAACATTTCCCGCTTGAGTTTTTTGGTCAGTTTTGCTGCCCCTCTAAGTGTCCAGGAATTTTTATATGAAGCGATTCTAAGAGCGGCGGCAAGTCATGGTGCGTGTCCATAACTAAAACAACAACAATGTTGAAGACCAACACCAAGCTCCATCTGGCATATTATGCATGGCACAACGTTTCTACAGCACCCTGCAGCTCAGTGCAGGCCTGGAAATAGCAGTTTTTTAACTGTGATTCCTCCCGAAGTAATTCGGAATGAAGTTATTTTTTGCCGAGAAATTCGGCGAAGTGAACGAATCAAATTTCGGGAAATTCGCCCATCTCTAGATACAGCCATTGAAGCTGATATGACACAGAAGGTCACACAGAGATTTTCTGTATTAGCAAATATTTACATAAAGAATACCACTGTTTGTGACTCCATTTCTCTCTATTTAAATCCTTTAATAGTTCATGGGTGTCAAACTCATTTTCACCAAAGGCCACATAAACATTATGATTGCCATCACAGGGTCCTTGGAGGGCAGTAAAGGGTAGCTTGGATGACTGTCTAGGGCTGTTAGAACTATGCCACCACCTGTGAGTTGCTGAACAGAGTGGTGTGGAGGTATGCATTAGGGATCCAAATCCAAGATGGTGGAAACTCTCTGTGCTGGCACTACTGCCTCTGCCAGGCTCCAGCTGCATTCTCTGGGTAAAGTAGAGAGCTGGTCTTTCTGTGTGTGGACCTAGTCCATCCCTGTTTTTTGCTATGTCCAAGCTCTCGAGGGCCACATAAATTGATATTGCATGCTGGATTTGGCCCATGGACCTTTTGTTTGACATATTAACCTTAGCATAAAAAAAAAGTCTTAGGTTATTACTTTGTAAACCTTCCCTAGAGGTGCCTTCTAGATCCTCATAAACTTTGAACCAGATTGCTTTAAAATGGTAAAGAGCCTACATTAACATTTGTATGCTGAAGCTTATTAAAGAGGTTTTGCTATGATTGAAAATCATGGCTGAAAGCCACAGCGCAGATTGGAGAGCAGTCCCTTTCTATTCTGCTCTAGGGGAGTTCCAAGTACAGCTGAGCAGTGTGTTCGGCTCTGCTTGTAACTGCAATAGAACAGAATTGAAAGCGGTGTGCAAGCGAGACTGGCTCTCCAGTCTGCGCTGTTACTTTCAGGAGCCCGTTCCCGAGATAGCTGCGGGTCTCAGAGGTGGGACTTGAAGCTACCAGATCATGATGGCATATCCTAGCGATATGCCATCCTTTTCGATTGGTGGCACAATTCCTTTTTTGCCAACCCTTTTTGTTGTCCTGGTGTTTAACTGGCCAAGGAGTAACAGATGGATGAAGAACCTACTATTTTATTACTCCTAGAAGAGTCCGATAATGACACAAAATTCTAAAGTCCAAGATAAGATATAAACCTGTTGTAACGGTCTGGAGGTGGATCCTCTGGACCACCGCAGGCGATGGCGTAAGCCCTCACCAGGGACTGGAATCTAAGTGGGTCCCGGTATTCACCAGAGCCCGCCGCAAAGCGGGATGGACTTGCTGCGGCGGGAGTCCACCAGGTCACTACCACTGGCGGGGCTTGCCTGCGGTGGCGGCCAAGGGTAGGCGAGGTACAGAATCGGCAGTCAGGCTCGTAGTCGGGGACAGGCAAGAAGGTCAGGGCAGGCGGCTGAGGTTCGTGAACGTAGACAGGCAGAAGGTCAGGGCAGGCGGCAAGGTTCGTGGTCGGTAAACGTAAGCCAATGGGTTCGGTACACGGTAGGCAAGACAAGGCTTTCTGGAACGCTTTCCCAATAGGCATGTGCACTAAAGATCCGGCAAAGGCCACTGGGAAGAGGCTGGGCTAAAATAGGAGCAGTGCCCGGTAATGGCCAATTACCGGCGCACTGTCCCTTTAAATCTCAGACTGCCGGCGCGCACGCCGAGGGACCGAGACGGACGGGGCAGGAGCGTGGCCGGGTAAGTCACTGGGGACCCGGGCAGCGGGATGAGCGGACCCCGGACCCGAGGTGCGGGACGGGGCGCCGCTCAGAGTCGGGGCACGGATGCGCCTGTGACCCGGGACGAGGGTCGCAGGGGCATCCGTGACAGTACCCCCCCCCCCTTTGGTCCCCCCTTCTTTTTAGAGTGGAGAAATTTCTGAATAATGCTGCGGTCCAGGATGTTCTCCTCCGGCTCCCACGATCTTTCCTCGGGCCCGAACCCCTTCCAGTCGACTAGAAAATATCGTTTCCCTCTAGTCCTCCTCATACCCAGGATTTCTTTAACCACAAAGACATTAGCGGCGTCAGCCACAGACGGAGGATGGACTGCCTTCTGAGAGAAGCGATTAAGGACCAGGGGTTTTAGTAGCGAGACATGGAAGGAGTTCGGGATACGCATGGTAGGAGGGAGCCGGAGTTTATAGGCCACCGGGTTTATGCGCTTAAGGACCTCGAAGGGTCCTACAAAGCGGGGTCCCAGTTTGTAGGAGGGGATTTTGAGGCGGACATATCTGGCTGACAGCCACACCTTATCACCCGGGGAGAAGACAGGAGGAGGGCTTCTTCTTTTATCAGCCTGCCCCTTCATGCGGTCAGACGCACGGAGCAGGGATTGGCGGGTCAGGGACCAAATGGTCCCTATGTCCTGGACCAGAGTGTCAGCAGCTGGGACCTCGGATGAGGATGCTAGCGGGAGAGGTGGGCGGGGATGCAGGCCGTACACCACGTAGAAGGGAGAGGCACCCGCGGACTCTGACTCTAGGGAATTATACGAAAATTCCGCCCAAGGAAGTAAGTTGGCCCAGTCATTTTGCCGTGCAGACACGAAATGGCGCAGGTAACAACCCAGAACTTGATTCACTCTCTCCACCTGGCCATTCGTCTGAGGGTGGTAAGCCGAGGAGAAGTCAAGCTTCACCTGGAGTTTAGCGCAAAGGGCCCGCCAGAATTTAGAAACGAACTGCACCCCCCGATCAGAGATGATTTGGAAGGGAGAGACCGTTGCAGACGAAAAATGTGGAGGAAAAATAGCTCGGCCAGGCGCAGGGTCGAATGCAGACTTGGCAAGGGGACAAAATGTGCCATTTTAGAAAACCGGTCTACCACCACCCACACCACGGTATTACCGGACGAAGGGGGTAGGTCGGTTATGAAGTCCATCGCTACGTGAGACCATGGTTGCGTAGGGATGGGCAGTGGGTGCAAGAGACCTGCCGGCTTGTGGCGAGGAGCCTTGTTGCGAGCACAGGAGGTACATGCCTGGACGAACTCTTTAACGTCCTTAGCGAGGTCCTGCCACCAATAGTACCGGGAAATCAGGAGGAAACGTTTTGTGGGCACCGGAATGCTCGCCACCAGTGAGCAGTGACCCCACTTCAGGATACGCCTACGGAGCGCAGGGCGGACGTATGTCTTCCCCGGTGGGACGTTCCGGAGGTCGACAGGGGCTGCGGAGATAAGGCGTTCCGGGGGAATTATGTGCTCTGGGATCGCTTCTTCACCCACCACGTCGGAGGCACGGGAGAGGGCATCAGCCTTCACGTTTTTCTCGGCAGGGCGGAAATGAATCTGAAAATTAAAGCGGGAGAAGAAAAGCGACCACCTAGCCTGGCGTGGATTAAGTCGCTGGGCAGTCTGGAGGTACTGGAGGTTTTTATGATCCGAGTAGATACAAATGGGATGCCGGGCCCCTTCCAGCAAATATCGCCATTCTTCCAGGGCCAGTTTTATGGCTAATAATTCCCGATCTCCAATGGTGTAATTCCTCTCCGCCTGAGAAAAGGTTTTAGAAAAGAAGCCGCAAGTGACAGTTTTGCCTGTGGGCCCTTTTTGCGTGAGGACTGCTCCAGCGCCTACCGATGAGGCGTCTACTTCAAGCGAGAAGGGTTTCGCTGGGTCTGGCCGCGACAGGATGGACGCAGAGGCAAAGGCCGTTTTTAGCTTGGAGAACGCTTCTTCGGCCTCGGACGGCCAGCTCCGTGGATTGGCGTTCTTCCTCGTAAGGGCCACAATGGGAGACACCAGCGTGGAAGTGTGAATAAACTGCCGGTAAAAGTTGCAGAAGCCCAGGAACCGTTGTATGGCCCGCAGGCCCACTGGGCGTGGCCATTGCAATACGGCTGACAACTTGGCTGGGTCCATCCGTAGCCCTTGGTCCGAGATAATATACCCAGAACGAAGCTGACTTGATGGAGAGGCACTTCCTAAGTTGGCATACAAGTGATTAGCTCGGAGGCGCTGTAGCAGTTGGCGGACGTGAAGGCGGTGAGTCTCAAGATCAGGAGAGTATATCAGGATGTTGTCCAGGTAGACCACGACACAGGTATAGAGAAGATCCCTGAAGACATCATTAACGAACTCCTGGAAGACGGCAGGCGCATTACAGAGTCCGAAAGGCATCACCAGGTACTCGAAGTGACCGTCTCTGGTGTTGAAGGCCGTCTTCCACTCATCGCCCTTGCGGATCCGGACCAAATTGTAGGCCCCTCTCAGATCCAGCTTGGAAAAGACCCTTGCGCCCTGTAGACGGTCGAATAGTTCCGTGATCAACGGTAGAGGGTACCGGTTTTTTACCGTGATCTTGTTCAGACCCCGGTAGTCGATGCAGGGCCGTAAGGAGCCGTCCTTCTTTTCCACGAAGAAGAATCCTGCTCCCGCGGGAGAAGAGGACTTTCGAATAAATCCTTTCTGAAGATTTTCCCGAATTTACTCAGACATGGCTTGAGTCTCAGGAACGGATATAGGGGTAGACTCTGCCCCGAGGAGGGCTGGTACCGGGCAGAAGATCAATGGGCAATCATATGGACGATGTGGCGGCAAGGTCTCTGCTTGCTTCTCGGAAAAGACATCAGGAAAAACTCACGATATACGCGGGAGACCCGCTAGAGCTTTAGAACGGTACCGGAGAAGCGGTAAGCACCGGGCGAGGTGCCACCAAACAGCGAGACCGACACTCTGGGCCCCATCGCAAAACTTCGCCCGTCTGCCAGTCAAGCACCGGGGCATGTTGCTGCAGCCACGGAAGACCCAATAGGATGGGCGAGGAAGACCGGGGTAACACATAGAACGACAGTCTCTCTTTATGCAGTGCTCCAATTTGAAGGAACAGTGGCTCCGTACGGTAACGGACTAGATCGCTGAGGATCTCCCCACTGATGGAGGAGATGGATAGGGGTTTCTCCAGGAGAACCACAGGAATATTGTGTTGAGACACTACGGCAGCGTCCAAGAAGTTCCCAGCCGAACCGGAGTCCAGGAAGGCTGAAGCTTGAAAGTGGGTCCCGGCTTCCGTGCTGACCAGGACGGGTATGTTCAGATGAGGGGAGAGACTGCACACCCCTAGGGACGCCTCTCCCACGTGGCCTAGGTGCGCTCGTCTCCCCTGCCGCCGCGGCAACCCCTGAGGAGATGTTCTGGGCTGCCACAGTAGAGACATAGGTTTTCCTTACGCCGTTGGTCAAGTTCCTGCGGAGTCAGGTGGGCTCTATCCACTGGCATGGCCTCTTCCACGGCTGGCTGGGAAGGAGGCTGTGGAGGCCGTAGAAACACCGGAGCAGGACGGGATAGGCGGCGTGGTAGGACTGGTTCTTGCTCTTGGCGGAGCTCCTCACGTCTCTCTGCGAAGCGGATATCAATCCGGTTAGCCAAATGGATGAGCTCGCTTAAAGAAGACGTAGAGTCCCGGGCGGCGAGGGCATCCTTAATCTGGCTGGAGAGGCCCTTCTTGAACGTGGCGCACAACGCTGCATCGTTCCAAGCCAGCTCCGATGCTAGTGTGCGGAACTGCACGGCGTAGTCTCCCACGGAGGCGTTCCCTTGTTGCAGGTTCAACAGGGCGGTTTCAGCAGACGAAGCGCGGGCAGGCTCTTCGAAGACACTACGGAATTCCTGTAGAAATGTCACCAGGTCAGCGGTGACCGGATCGCCTCGGTCCCAGAGAGGAGTTACCCAGGCCAGGGCTTTTCCGGAGAGGAGACTGACCACGAAGGCCACCTTGGATCTTTCCGAAGGGAACTGACCAGCCATAAGTTCCACATGGAGGGAGCACTGGGTGATGAAGCCCCTGCAGGCCTTAGGGTCCCCGTCAAACTTTGTCGGCATGGACAAGCGGAGCTTAGGACCAACTGGAGCGACTGCCACGGGAGGAACCACTGCAGCCGACTGCTGCTGCTGAGTGGCGATGAGCTGCTGCATCATGGAGGAGAGCTGCTCGAGCTGCTGTGCTTGCTGCGTGATCTGTTTTGATTGCTTGACCACGACGGTGGTGATGTTGGAGACGCTCGGCAAGGACACCTTGGCGGGATCCATGGCCGGATCTTACTGTAACGGTCTGGAGGTGGATCCTCTGGACCACCGCAGGCGATGGCGTAAGCCCACACCAGGGAGTGGAATCTAAGTGGGTCCCAGTATTCACCAGAGCCCGCCGCAAAGCGGGATGGACTTGCTGCGGCGGGAGTCCACCAGGTCACTACCACTGGCGGGGCTTGCCTGCGGTGGCGGCCAAGGGTAGGCGAGGTACAGAATCGGCAGTCAGGCTCGTAGTCGGGGACAGGCAAGAAGGTCAGGGCAGGCGGCTGAGGTTCGTGAACGTAGACAGGCAGAAGGTCAGGGCAGGCGGCAAGGTTCGTGGTCGGTAAACGTAAGCCAATGGGTTCGGTACACGGTAGGCAAGACAAGGCTTTCTGGAACGCTTTCCCAATAGGCATGTGCACTAAAGATCCGGCAAAGGCCACTGGGAAGAGGCTGGGCTAAAATAGGAGCAGTGCCCGGTAATGGCCAATTACCGGCGCACTGTCCCTTTAAATCTCAGACTGCCGGCGCGCGCTCCCTAAGGGGCGGCGCCGCGCACGCCGGGGGACCGAGACGGACGGGGCAGGAGCGTGGCCGGGTAAGTCACTGGGGACCCGGGCAGCGGGATGAGCGGACCCCGGACCCGAGGTGCGGGACGGGGCGCCGCTCAGAGTCGGGGCACGGATGCGCCTGCGACCCGGGACGAGGGTTGCAGGGGCATCCATGACACCTGTGTTTAAAGAGTTGTTATATTTAATATGTTATAATAGTCAAGGTGATACTACTGAGTTTCAAACTACCTCATAGGCATTAATTAGATAGTCCAAGATTACTTACAGGTTGCTCTAAGGTCACCTATGAACACCCAGATATAAATCCTGGCATTATGTCTACAGTAAATGAAATACGTATTTGATCCCTTGATAATTTTGCAAGTTTGCCCACTGACAAAAAACATGAACAGTCTATAATTTTAAGGGTAGGTTAATTGGAGATAGAAAATCCAAAAGAAAATCCAGAAAATCACATTGTATAAATTTATTTGCATTTCGCTGAGAGAAATAAGCATTTGATTAGTTGATGATGAAGTTTGCGCACATATCAGGAGGAATTTTGATCCACTCCTCTTTGCAGATCATCCCTATATCATTAAGATTTTGCGGCTATCACTTGGCAACTCAGAGCTTCAACGTCCTATTTAACTTTTCTATGTAATTAAGGTCTGGAGACTGACTCGGCCACTTCATGACTTTAATGTGCTTCTTTTTGAGCCACTCCTTTGTTGCCTTGGCTGTATGTTTTGGGTCATTGTCTTGCTGGAAGACCCAGCCATGACCCATTTTTAATATCCAGGCGGAGGGAAGGAGGTTGTCACTCAGACTTTTACAATACATGGCTCCATCCATTCTCCCATTAATGAGGTGAAGTAGTTCTGTGCCCTTAGCAGAGAAACACCCCCAAAACATAAGGTTTCCTCCTCCATGCTTGACAGTGGGGACGGTGTTCTTTGGGTCATAGGCAGCATTTCTCTTCTTCCAAACACGGTGAGTTGGGTTAATGCCAATGAGCTAAATTGTTGTCTCATCTGACCACAGCACCTTCTCCCAATAACTCAAGGCATCATCCAGGTGCTCAGTGGCAAACTTCAGATGGGCCTGCACATGTGCCTTCTTGAGCAGGGGGAACAATGGTATTCTTGGTAACCGTGGTCCCAGCTGCCTTGAGATCATTAACAAGTTCCCCCTGTGTAGTTTTAGACTGATCTCTTGTCTTCCTCATGATCAAGGATGCCCCACAAGGTGAGATTTTGCACGGTGCCCCAGATCAGTGTCAATTGACAGTCATTTTGTTTCTTCCATTTTCTACTACTTCATTAACAGTTGTCTCCTTCTCACCCAGCATCTTACTTATGGTTTTGTAGCCAATTCCAGCTTTGTGCAGGTTTATGATCTTGTCCTTGACATCCTTAGAAAGCTCTTTGGTCTTGCCCATGTTGTAGAGGTTAGAGTCTGGCTGATTTAGTCTGTGGACAGGAGTCTTTCATTAAGGTGACTATTTAAGACAGCTGTGCTTAATGCAGGTAATGAGTTGATTAGGAGCACCTAACTGGTCTGTAGGAACCAGAACTAATGATTGGTAGGGGATCAAATACTTATTTCTTTCAGCAAAATGCAAATACATTTATATAATTTATACAATGTTATTTTCTGGATTTTATTTTTTATATTCTATCTCTCAATGTTAAAATTAACCTCCCCTTAAAATTATAGACTGTTCATGTCTTTGTCAGTGGGAAAACTTACACAATCAGCAAGGGATCAAATAATTATTTCCTTCACTGTATTACCAGAGGTCCTCTCCGAACCACTGACAATAGCTGATAAAACAACAATTACCTTATGAACAATGGGAAATTGAAAAATTTAACGTTGATGGAATTTTTAAAGAAAAAACCTTTTGGAATTTAGCTGGTTTTCTGCATTGGTTACTAACAAAATGTGGTCTGATTGATACTTTAGTCACAATTATAGAAACATGGTCTTACTAAACAAATTTAAAACAGACAATTTGGCGGGTTCTTATCTTTTTTTTGACACACGAGAAAAATTCTACCCTGGAGAAAAAGTAAGTGAATCAATGTATTAAAAACTTCTAGACAAACTAGTTGGGAAAAAATGTCTCTTTTTAAAAAAAAGAGTTTTAAAAATTTGGGTTTTAAATGGTTTTGCATTAAAAAAAGGGGCACACAAACCTGGTTACTGACAAATAGATTTCAAAAGAAAGAAGATATTGTAAAATATCCCTTCACACAAAAACAACAGTCAAAAGATCTGAGAAGATGTGTTACGGGAAAATGCAAAAAATTCGGGAAAAAAAAAAGGGAAATTTTCAAAAGACCCTGGGTAAAACAAATCATATTTATGTAAGTCTCGAGCCAGCAAGTCCCGTTTTTTACCAAAAATAGATATCACCGAACCCCTAGGAAAGGAAAGTAGGAAAAAGGAAAAAGCCTGGGTTTTTTTAAGGGGGGGGAGTCCGCAAAAAGTTTGCGAGAGAAAAAAGGGAAAGGGGGGAAAAGGGGGGTGAGATCGCCATGAATTTCTAAAAAATTCGGGTTAGCAGACAGGTGCTAGAAAAAAGTAGCCCGTGCAAACATGTGATGAGACAACATGTGAAAAAAGAGGGAGGATCCCTTCCCAGAGGCTAGCCAACAGGAGGCTGTTATAAGAGATAGTTCCGGGCAAACCACGGGTCAAAAGTTGAGAGACTGTTTACCAAGTTAAAAAAAATGTGCTATTATTAACCAACCCAACTTAATAAACCTCTTCAAGTTTCCAACAGTTATGTTTTGGGCACTCAGAGCTTACCAATATTATAGTTATACCAGTTGCCTACAAATGGAGAAAATTTTAAGAATATTGCTAATCTTTATAGGAAGGCAGACTAATAAGATCACTACAAGAACACAGTGGGCAATCCACAAAGAGGTAAAAAAGGACCAAGTGTAGAAGCAAAATATCTACATAAAAATCTTTAGACTGCAAAACCTCAGCTGCGTGCCAGACCGGCCCCGCCTCCCAGGGGAGGCGCGGCATGACCCGGCACGATGCGAACTGACCGGAGCGCACCTCGTGGAGCGGGAGGGGAGGGGGCTTGGTTGGAGGCAAGGGGAGGACATATAAGGACCTCCCCTTCCTCCGGGAAGAGCAGATGGTGCAGCACGTGGTGAGCAGTATACCTGCTAAGCGAAGCATGCGAAAGGAGGATTTGCGGCCCCGGGCCCGTCAGGGGGGTGCGTTGTCTGCGGGAACTGGCAGGGGTGGTCAGGGGTCCCGGAGTGGTGGCCGTGATGCCCACGGACAGCAGGAGTGGTTGAAGTTGTCGGGCCAGACCTCCCCAGAGGCTGAGCTCTGACTGCACTCCAAGGGCTCGCCGTCCTGCGGAATTTTTGGGGGAACCCAGGGTCGGGTGGTCCCTTCAGTGGGGGTGGCCTTCTCGGCCCGGGAGGTAAAATTAGGCCCAGGGGGGCTCAAAGGGGGGCGGGGGCCCGGGGTCACCGTTGGGGGTTTGGTGTCGCTGCTGCTCCATCCTCATCGGTTCGGTCGGTGGTGACGGCGGTCCCTTTTGGGCGGGGGCGGGCCCAGAAGGGTCCCACGACGGAGGTCCCCTACCTGCAGGCCCACCCTGAGGAAGGGAAGCTGGTGGGGCAAGGCGGGCGGCGTTCGGCCGGCCCCTGCGAGGAGACAAACAACGTATCTGGTTCCCGGTCGCATGATTGGAGGTCTCCAAGTCGGCCCCACAGCCCGCGCAGGTCGGCCCCCCTTTTCGGGTTAGATGGCCTTGACCCGGGCCACCGTGCAGCTGCGGACGAGCGAGTTCTTCGTGACGGTGAGCGAGATTCCAGGGGAGCAGCTGGTGGGTATTTGTCTTTGTCTTGTTCGTTTCCTCCTATTTTACGGTCCTGGGGTGGGAGTGTTTGTACGGGGTTGGGAGCTCAAAGGGCAGGTGGGGGCCCCTGGGGAGTAGGGTTCTGGGGAAGTTAGTTGAGATGGGGGGGTTGGCTGCAGAGTTGAGGGCGTTGTTGGCCCGTTTTTAAGGTCCAGGGAGTGGGAGTGGAGTTCCATCATCGATTGAAGCATGGATTCCCCCAGCCTCGGTGAAGGTCAAGCCCTCTTTTCCTGCAGCAGTTCCTCCTGGGTGTGGAGCTGGACAGATTGGTCCTAGAGCGGAGTCACCGTGTCCATTCAGACAGAAAAGGAACAGCACAATGGTGTTAGGTTGAATGATAGGGCAAAGGGGGAAGTGTATGTATGTTTTGAGGGCCCTCTGGGGACGCATTTGAAGCAGGAGATGAGGGAGAAGATTTGGAAAGATAAGTATGTGGAGATTTTTTCCTTTCTCCCTCTTGAAAAATTTAATCTGGATAAGGGAAAAAGGATGAGAGCAAGAAAGAGGAAGAGAAAAAATGCAGGTGGTGTCTCATTCCTAAGACATTTACCAATTGGCTACAGGCTTTTGCCATACTTGCGAGCGTTATCGGCGAAAAGGCGCCGGAGAATTGCTCGGCGCTTTTTTGTTACCTCAACGCGATTGGGGAAGCACATCGGGCTTATGAGAGTATAGCGTGGCTGCACTACGACGAACAGTTTAGTCAGCGGAAAGCAGTCTGTCTGTCCATTCATTGGAATCATAAGGATATCGGGTTGTGGTTGAGGGTCATGGCCCCTACGAGTTTCGATAGTCTTTCGGGGGGGCCGGGTTTTAGCGCCCAATGGGATCCCCAAATACTTCGGGTGGGGGTTTTTGCAACCGGGGGGCCCAAAAGGAGGGGCTTCTGGCGTTAAACAAGGAAAATGAAAGTTGGGTGGGCTGAGGGTTCAAACATATTTGCTCCTTTTGGGGGGTTCCTCCCCCGCCCCCTTGTTTTAAAAGGGGCACAGTCGGGTGGGGGCTTTGGTAGGAGGGGTACCCCGGGGGCTTAAGAGAGGACCAAATTTTGGCCCAGGTTTAGTGTGGGGCAGCCCTATCGTGTTGTTGGGGGTTTTGGCACGGTTTTAAATTTCCTCCCCCGGCTCCGGTCCTTTTTCTGTTAAAAATTTGAGGTCGGCTCACGAACATCATTCGGTGGTGTCTGAAAGGCTGGCGAAGGAGGTGGGGTTGGGGAGAATGGCCGGGCCGGATTTCGCGTCGCCGTGTCCTAAGTTGGTGGATTCGCCGCTAGGGGTAGTTCCGAAGAAGGAGCCAAATAAATTTCCGCTTATTCACCACTTGTCTTTTCCGAAAGGTTGTTCGGTGAATGATGGGATAGCATCCGAAATGTGTTCGGTGGTATACACGTCGTTTGATGAGGCAGTTTCCTTGGATCGCCGTTACGGAGAGGGTTCGCTTTTGGCGAAAGCCGACATTGAGTTGGCTTTTCGTTTGCTCCTGGTTCATGAGGAGAGTTTGCATTTGTTGGGGTGTTATTGGTAAGGGAACTTTTTTGTGGATAGGTGCTTCCCAATGAGTTGCTCCCTGTCCTGTGCCTATTTTGAGGCGTTTAGCACGTTTTTGGAATGGGTGGTTCTTGAGTGCGGGTTTGAGTTCCATTTTAAATTCTTGGAAATTTTTTAGCCTTGGGGGCCGTCCCCCCTCGTGGGTCCTGTTACAGGCGTTGAATTGTTTGGCCAAGCATTTTGGGGTCCCCCTGGCGGCTGAGAAAACGGAGGGTCTGGTTTGTGTTTGAATTTTTGGGGAATCTGCATGATTCTTTTAATGGAAGCAGGTGTCAGAGGATAATTTTTGCCTTTGCGGGCGGAAATTTTAGAGGGGTTGGGGGTTTAAAAAAGTTCGCTTGGTTGCGTTGTTTTTTGGGGAAACTCAACTTTGCTTTGGTTTATGTGATGGGGCAAAATTTTTTGTCGGCGCCCGGGGGTTTTAACCCCTTAAGAACCCCGGTTTTTTTTGGTGACATTCGTTTTTCCCCCCTCGCCTTCTGAAAGCCATAACTTTTTTTTTTTCCACCTACAAGCACTTAGGGCTTTATTTGCGGGACAAGTTTACTTTCTAATGGGGTTATTATAACAGTGATTTTCAAAACCGTGTTCCCCGGGGACACTGTGTGCCCCGGGCCATGGGCGGGTGTGCCGGGGAAAATTCCCCAAAAATTGGTCCCCTTGGGTTTTTTTCAGGGCCGTTCCTAGGGGGGCGGGCCGGCGGTCGCCGGGGCGCCGGGGTGCAGGGGGGGGCCCCGGGCGCCCCGCCCGCCCGGGGGCCCCTCCTGGGGCGTTTTTCAGGGCAAGCCCAGCAGCTCGGGAAAGCGGGGGTCTTCCCGCCCTTCCTCCCCGTTAACCCCGGGGGGGCACAGCCCACGGTCCCCACGCTGGGTTCCCGGTGCACTTCCCCTTTGGGCCCCTGGGACGGCGCGCGAACAGGTGATACGTTATTTTAAAGTTACTCCCCGGGGCACCCGGACCGGGGGGGGACCCCTGGTAATTTTTGTTTTTTAAAAACAAGGGGGACATGGCTACAAAAGGGGGACATGGCTACAAGGGGGCTCCGGCAAGGGGGACATGGTCAAGGGGGGCACCTGGGTACAAGGGGGGCCTGGCTACAGGGGGGCACATGGTACAAAGGGGGCACTGGTTTTCAAGGGGGGCACACTGGTAAAAGGGCACGGCTACAAGGGGGCCTGGCTCAAGGGGGCCACTGGTTTAAAAGGGGGATCCGGCTACAATGAGGGCACATGGCTAAAGGGGGCAACTGGTATAATGGGGGCACACTCCCTGCAATGGGGGCTCCTGGCTACAAGGGGGGATATGGCCAAGGGGGGCACATGGCTACAAGGGGGGCATCAGGCTAAAAGGGGGCATCAGGGTGAAAGGGGGGGGGGATCAGGGCACGGGGGGGGCTCAGGGTAAATGGAGGCCATTGGCTAAGGGGTGGGCATCTCGGCTAAAATATATATTAATATATGTATAATATGTACTTTTTTTTGTGTCTTTTTGTGCCTTTTGGTTGGTGGTGTGCCCGGGGTTTTTTTAAGTGTAAAAAGTGTTCCCCGGCTAAAAAAAAAGGTTTAAAATCACTGCAATACTTAAATAACTGGGAAAAACCCCAAAAAAATTCCAAATGGGACAAATTGTGAAAAAAAATTTTTTTTTGCCAGTTTGCGGGGGTTTGTTTTTGGCTTCATCTTCGGTAAATAAATGTGTTTCTGTATTTTCAGGTTTTACGATCCGGTATAAAAACATGTGGGTTTCCTTATGTTTTGGTCCGTAAAAAAAATTCCAAACTTTTTTATTTTTTATATTTGGACGGCCCATTTTGTGGGAAAAAAAACGTTTTTTTTACTAACCCCTACGGCGTCAGTGGGGGAATTTTTTGCGGGCTGAAGTGTACTTTTTATCGCACAGTTTTTGGGAATGCATGCGACTTTTTTTTCATTTTTATTCTTTTTTTGATGAGTAAAATGACCCAAAAAAACAAATTTGGCGTTTGGAATTTTTTTTTTACGGTGTTTAGCGTACGGGGAAAAAAATTTTTAATTTTTTTAAAACACTTTTTCATGCGATAAAATTTTTAATTTTTTTTTTTATTTAATATTTTTTTTTAAAAAATGGGAAGGGGGGTTTCCCCCCTTTTTTGAACCCCCGGTCTATTATG
>JAODAL010038143.1:0-39554 GCA_025379985.1 Phyllomedusa bahiana
GGGGGTTTAAAGACCCCTTTTCCGCACTTTTTAATTTCTGGCGCCCATGCAGGTTTGGAGCTCATGCTGCATTCCAGGACAGGGATATTCAATGTCCAGTTCAAGTAAAATGATGGTTCTAATCATACTGCCTTCTGGCACTTTTTAATTTGTGGGTGATGCAGGTTTAAGGGTCAGGCTGTGGTGCAAGACAGGGATAGTGAATGGTGTGTGACTTTTTTTCTGTGGCTTTTATAACCTAAGTGTGTTGCCTAAGATGTAGCAGGTATCCATTTGACTGTTGTGGATGTTAATTCCAGCTTCTCCAGCCCTGTTTGGGTGTAAGAATGAAGGTGTTGTTCCTTTCCCATAGACTTTAATGGTCATCGGCGATAATCTATTATCGACTATCGGAAATCGTCTTGATAATTGCCGATATCGACTATCGACCCGATGACGATAGTCAATGTAATCGCTCATCACTATCCAGGACCTCTGAAGCCTGTCCTTTTTCAATCAAGCCTCTGATTCACCCAGCGATGTCATATGCCGCATTTGCCATAAACGCAGTAGAGGGAATCTTAAGTGTTTAACCACCACCAACATGTCTAGTCACGTGCAGCGAATGCATGAGTTGAAATGGAGGGAACACTTGGCAAAAAAGGCCACACCGCTCCTGGGCTTACAACCACTGTCACCCCTTCTGTCTCCACCCCCTCCTCCTCCGCCACTTCCAAGACCAAGCGTTCTTCTGCTGCCCATGTTCCTCAGCAGCATGAGAATCAGCCTCTGCTTCAGCCTCCACCATCGCCCGAGTACCACCAGCACCACCAGAGACACAGCCTACCCCTTCTCCTTCCACCAATTTCACCTGCACACCATACAGCGGCCAGTCTAGCAGCCAGCCTTCCATTTACCAGGTGTGGGAGCAGAAGAAACACTTTAACCCAAACCATCCCAAAGCCAAAAGCCTGACAGCCGGCATTGCCAGGCTTTTGGCCTTGGAAATGTTGCCTTTCCGTCTGGTGGACACAGATGGGTTCCGCTATGTCATGGCCCTTGCCTGACCCCAATACCAGATGCCAAGCAGGCATTTCTTTTCCCGAAAAGCCGTCCCTGCCCTGGTCAGCCACGTGTCATCTAAAATCTCCAGCGTGTTGTCTGCATCTGTGTCTGGCTTCTGACCACCAATACATGGACAAGTAAGCACGGTCAAGGACACTACATCTCTATGACAGCTCACTGGGTGAGCTGGGTGGATGTCTCTGGTGGTGACGGTGGCTCTCAGGCTCGGCGCACGCTCTTCAACACCGCAGGGATGGGGCAGGGTTCTTTCCCCCAAGGTCCACGGTAGCATCATGTGTCCAGAGAAACCAGGCCATGTTTAAATTAAGATGTCTTGGAGACCGTCAACACACAGGTCAAGAGCTGTGGATGGCTTTGTGTAACGAGACCGAGTGGTGGCTGGGTGACGAGAACCTTGTGCCAGGCAAAGTGGTGTGCGATAACGGTCGAATTCTGCTGACCGCCCTTAAGATCGGTAGGCGGGAGCACATCCCATGCCTGGCACATGTCATGAACCTTGTCGTTCAGAAATTTCTAAAGCGCTACCCGTGTCTGGACTGCCTGCTGCGGAAGGCTCAAGTTCTGAGCTGACACTTCCGCCATTCGCGCCCTGCTTCGTCCTGCCTGGCTGCATTGCAGCATCAGCTCGGCCTCCCCGCCAACCATCTCATTGTTGACCTGGCAACACGCTGGAATCCCACCCTCCACAAGCTCCAACGATTGTGGCAGCAGCGTAATGCCATTATGCAATATAAAGTGCTGTATGGCCTGACAAGCAGCGGTGCAGACCTCAGGGTGTTGAGCCAACGATAGTGGAGGCAGGTGAAAGAGCTCTGCACCATCCTTTCCAGTTTTGAAGAAGCCACAAAATGGTCAGTGCGGGCAATGCCCTTGTCAGCATGAGCATTGTGGTGATCTTAGTTCTCGAACAAGTGTTGGACACTCTGAAACAGCAGGTCCCACCAGCGACGGAGGAGGAGGCGGACACAGATGCGGACACAGAGCTTTACTCTCCATCGGATCCAGAAGGCCCGACAGTTTCACTACTTTATCGGTCTTCGTTAGGTGGTGGTTCGGTGCCCAGGCTGGTGCAAGGCGGCACCTCAGCTCTCAGGGTACATCATCTGAGGCAAATCAGGACTGTGTTGAAGCTGAGGAAGAAGATGTTTTTGGATATATTCCGGACCCAATTGGCATCTGGGCATCCAAAATGGATGAATGGCCTGATCTCGCTTGCCACGCCATAGAGGTTTTGTCCTACCCAGCAGCTAGCGTCATATCTGAGCGGACCTTCAGCACAGCTAGAGGAGTCATTACAGATAAATGCATCCGGCTTTCCACTGATAATGTGGATCATTTGACTTTCATCAAGATGAATCAGGCGTGGATCTCTGATGATGTTGTGGCCCAATTGCCGAGGTCACCGATTAGTTGCCGGTCTACTTCACATTACTCTTCCAAAAGAAATGGTCCTCTTGAAAAATGTTTTTGAAAATTATCATTTCTTACTGCAATTTTTATTCTCAGTCCCCAAAAGGTCATTTTGCTGGTTTTGCGGTTAGGAGACTGTAAAAGACACCAATTGTACATGGTTTCACGAAAAAAAATGTTTTCCATTTACTCACTTCTTCATGAAAATTTTAAGCACTGTCAATGGTTTTGGGGTCATGATGCTGTGAGTTACAACAATAATCAAGATCCTTTGGAACAGAAATGTGGGTTCTAAGTGGCATTTGTAACGGTCTGTGGTAGTGGATCCCCTGGACCACCGCAAGCGATGGTGAAAGCCCACATCAGGGAGCGGAATCTAAGTGGGTCCCGGTATTCACCAGAGCCCGCCGCAAAGCAGGATGGACTTGCTGCGGTGGGAGACTACCATGTCGCTTCCACTGGCGGAACTTGCTTGCGGTGGCAGCCAAGGGTAGGCGAGGTACAGATTTGTCAGGCAGGCTCCTAGTCGGGGACAGGCAGGAAGGTCAGGGCAGGCGGCAGAGATTCATGGTCAATAAACGTAGGCAAGCGGTTCGGTACACGGTAATCAAGACAAGGCTTCTGGAACGCTTTCACAATAGGAAATGGGTACTAAAGATCCGGCAGGGTCACCAGGAAGAGGCTGGCTTAAATTGGAGCAGCGTCCGGTAATGGCCAATTTCCGGTGCACTGTCCTTTTAAATTGAACACTGCCGGCGCGTGCGCGCCCTAGGGAGCGGGTCCACGCGCGCCGCGGGACAGAAACGGACAGAGCAGGAGCGTGGCCGGGTAAGTGGACTTGGGCACCGGCAGGGGAGCGAGCGGACCCACGACCCGACGTGAGGGACGCGGTACCGCTCGGCAACGGGGCTCGGACACGCCCGCGACCCGGGACGGGGGTCACAGGGGCGTCCGTGACAGCATTTCTTCCTCACAAAGTAATTTTTATAATTTTTTGGGTCATGGTGCTGTGAAATACAGCTATACTACAGGTCCTATTATAAAAAAAAATGGTTTCTAATAGACATTTGTTCTTCACAATTGTTAACAGTGGCCGAAGGGTCATGTTTTGAATTTTTGGGGGAATGGTGCTGTGAAATACAGCTATACTACAGGTCCTATTGTAAAAAATGTGGTTTCTAACAGACATTTGTTCTTCACAATTGTCAACAGTGGCCGAAGGGTCATGTTTTGAATTTTTGGGGGCATGGGGCTGTGAAATACAGCTATACTAGAGGTCCTATTTAAAAAAAAATGTGGTTTCTAACAGACATTTGTTCTTCAAAATTGTCAACAGTGGCCGAAGGGTCATGTTTGAATTTTTGGGGGGCATGGTGCTGTCAAAATCAGGAATAGGTAGGACACTGTTCTTAGACACATATTGCAAAATGACTTGTTTTTGCAAGATCTTTAACATAGCTAGCGATCCCTGTAGTAAGACAACCCGTTTAATACAATTTAAAAAAAAGATAAACAAAGATGTGGTGGGATTCCATCCTATTTTAAAAAAGTGTTTTCTAGAATTAAACTAAAAAAAACTTGCATGTACAAAATAGCTGATACAAATATACCTCTGTTTTGTACAATGGAGGTACAGTAACCAGTGATAAAAGACTTGGACAGATGTAGATTATTCACAGGACATGGAGTATGGAGCACATTCGTCACACTAAGAACAGAGATAACTTCCTCCAGCACATTCAGTAAAACAAGAAAAAGAAAGCCAAGAAAAAGGGCACCTCGGTGGGACAGGAGCGTCAATAACCAGCATTTACAAGTGAATATCAATTGGTACGCACGCATAAGGAGTGGCAAGTGCACTGGTAGAGGCATAAATTTCTCAAGTGCTACCCAGGTCTTGAATGTCTTCTGAGGAAGGATCGAGGTCTTAGTTCACACTTCCGCACTCTGCTTCAGCACGACTGTTTTCGTTGCTGCGTCATAAGGGCATTTTTGCTGTGTTAATAGATGACTGACGCCAGCCCTGGCTCTCACCACACCTACTGTAAGTCTGGCCCTTCCAGCTGAGCCTCTGTGATCCACATTTATATCCTCACCTGCCTTGATCAGTATTTTCCTTCAACCCACTTGAGAGTAGAATGCATGATTTTCAGACAGGCCTCGTTGCCCTACTGGGGACATCTGTTTCGTTTGTGCCACATTCTAATGTCATGGTGGAACAATGTCACCAGTAGAATGGCAAGTAGCTCTAGCAGCAGGAGTATTGGAAAACTAGTTTTTTTGGCGTCATGCTGCGGTCCAGGACAGGGATAGTCAATGTCCAGTTTAACTAAAATGGTGGTTCAAAGACTACTTTCTTCTGGCACTTTTTTTTTTTTTCAATAATTGTTATTGAATTTTTCAACAAGAGAATATAAGACAGTAACAAGTGATTCAACATCCATTGATATAAATACATTATACAGGCAATGTCAGGACATTCATTACATGGCAACTCAACATTATTTGTAGAAAAATACATTGAAATACATCCTCTTCATAAAACAGCAGTAAATGGTACTAATTCGGTAGTAAACAATGACTAGTAATTGTAGATAAGTTTGGTTTTTAGCCAAGATGACTCATGCTAACATATAGCTGGTGTCAGCAGACAATTGCAGTGATGTTCTACATTAGATATAACACCAAATGTTATTCCATGGAAGACCATGTGCTGGTATACAGCTCGTGTATAGCAGTGAAGAGGTTACCATTCTATTCACTGTCAGGATACGTTCGTCTGGGCAGCCTCCCACCTGTTTAGCACAACGACCTGCGAGGGTTAATAAGTCTATCCTGGGACCACACCCTGGGAGAGTTGCTGCTCCTGAGCCAGGAGTGACAGCTCTCAGGACCAATTGGAGGGCCCGGATGCCGCACCAATCATTGGAGGGCAAGTCTGGTGCTAGCAGCCGCCCAGGAAGTTGGTGGGAGGAGTCTGAGGCGTCTGCTGTGCTGCTGTGTACTGCGTGGAGCTAGGCAGGGGAGACCCTGTCTGGTGAAGCCTATGGCCTGGGACCTTGGATCAGCCACTGGACAACACCATCGGCCAGTAGGTACCCCATTTGTCATCGGCTTACCCAGGGGGGTGGCAGCCTCCTGGGGGGGGGGGGGTGGGGGTAGTCCCAGGCTAGGACTTGCTTTGGAGGAGAGGAGTGTATTGTGCTTGGTGCATTTGTTTATTACCACCTTTTACATCTGGTGAAGTTGGAGTGTACTTTTTGGACTGTTCCTGTTCCATAACCAAGACCCCTTTACCAACTGGGAGTGAGTGCCCCGAGGACCACCTGCTTTCCTGGGGGGTTGGCAGCCCCCCAGGAGGGCGCGGGAGCCACCAGCATCATGGAGCAGCGGCAAGCTGTGAATCCCGCTCCCCGGCCCGTGCCGGCGGGGGGGCGTGGCCAATATGCGACCGGTCGATGCCTCTGCTTCTCTGCCGTGGCAGCCGGGTGAACCCCGCAGAAATGCGGGGGACATTCGGGCGGTAGCGGAGGCTATAGTGAAGGCTTCTGGGGAGACCAAGGATGCCTACATAGTGGAGAACTGGGGCTCTATGCGTGAGGGAGAAGGAGCAGAAGCCGTTGCATCTCGCTTCCTCCGCTACTCAGCCAGATGTCGAGGTCTGGGGCAAAGGATTGCCATTGTGAAAAGTGACCTGCAAGCTGCGCGCCATCAGCGCAACCACATGGGGGGCCACGAGGCAAGGTCCGATTTCGGCCGTAATCAGCCGCCTGAAAGAGGACCTCGATGAGCTAATGGAGGAGCGTGAGAGTATCCTGGAAGGGGCAGGCATCTTCCAGGAGAAACTGCTGAATGACGAGTGGTTTCAAGCCATGAGAACGGGACACGGCTCGGCAGCAAGCTCGCAGCCATCATGGCGGGCGGCAAGTCCGAGCGCGAGGAGGAGGCGGAGCGTCTGCACGAGGTGGCCAGCCAGCCAATTACGGCCAAGGAGATGCTTGCGGCGGCGGTACCTGGAGGCGGTACGGAGCGGGAAGCGGGTTCCGACCTCGTGTGTCCGTCGGCGTTCGCGCCGTCGCAATGCGCAGGACAGGAAGTAGCGGACCGGAAGTCCGGAGCCGGAATCAGAAGTCGGGTAGTGGCGTCGGCGGAAGCCAGCGCCATCTTGGATGAGGGCGAGGAAGCCTGCGCAGGCGCAGTGAAGAGCCCGGCGCCGGCAAAGACGATGACGGCAGGTAACTCCAACCCCGTACTGGCGGCGGCAGCCGAGACTGGTGCCGCCATGATGAAAGGGGGCAAAAAAGTGCCGGAGGCCGTAGGGGAGCCCGCCCCAAGGGATAGGCCATCTGGAAGCCATCCAATTATGCCGGAGGGGGGCGGGCAGAAGCCAAGGACTGACAAGAAGATTCCTGTGGAAACGGGAAAAGGGGGCGGAGCGACGCCCGAATTACCTGATAAAGAAATGCAGCAAGAAATATTAAGAGAGATAATATTACAGCATAACATGATATCACAGCAAGGTAATATAAGTGTGGCAGCATCATCAACAGTGCCAGCGAGCTCCAGCTATAGCTCAAGGCACTCTACGGACCGGACAGGGGCAACATCTGGGGAGCCCAGTGAAGAAGGCAGCTGGTTATCAGCAATCAACGCCCCTCTGCCCATGTCAGGGGGCGAAGAAGAGCAGGAGGGTTAACAACCCTGCGACATGGCCTAAGGGAGAAGGATTTGGAATCCCTGCGGGTGGTGCTGGTCTCGGGGATGAAGAATTCCCAGAAGAGGGCACCCTCAGTAAGAAGAACAAAAGGAAAAAGAAGAAGAGGTTGGTGAGTGGGTCCCCCGGGACCAAGCTAGTCTATGGGCCAGTCGCAGAAGCTGGGGTAGCTGCAAAGCTGCCTCAGAACCCCTCTCCACCGCGGGCCCCGTGCCCTATAATAGTGGGCTCTGGGACTACGGGGGGAGTAGGGGAGAAAACATCTGGAAGAGCTGGTCTCTTGAAACCTGCGGTCCTGATATACAAGGCTGCAGGTGATGGGCCTACCCAGGCACAGGAAGGTTCTGTAACACCCCCAAGAGAGCCCCCTGTCAGGGGGGGAGCGTCTCAAGAAACCCAGGTGCTCCCTGAGAGGGGGGGAGTGCCTAAAGATAAACAAAAGACAGGGGTAAACTCCTGTTTGCGCTGATCCACCCCTATGGCTCAACGGTGTTTGATGTCAGCTTTGTTCTGCCGGAGGGGCTTGAGCTCTTCTGGTCGAACTATGAGCTGCGATACATTTAAATTGCTGTCTATATTTTATATCTCTATGTATGTTTGTACTGTCCCTTTATTCAGTCATGAAAACCGATTTTTTCTCTTCCCCTTATAATAAAATTAAGGGAAACAAAAGACTAAAACAAATTTGCTTTTTAAAAATTTTGCTGCTTTTTTATAGCTAGGGAAACATCAATGAAGGCTGCATGCCCTTAATTCCAAATCATCGCTTTACTAAATATGCAGTCGTACTTGGCTGAGTAGTTCGAGTACAATCACGCATTTTCAACTTTTCACTTGTCATTGGTATGCAATCTCTTCCGAAGCTGACTGATGGGACCAAACACCCACTTTGCACACAGTAAGCAGCAAGATTTTAAATCAAATTTGTTTCAGTCTGTTTTTGCCATTAATCGAACTATGGTGGCCAATCCCACCCGAATGGCCCACATCTCTGGGCCCCAATATCCGACAGAGTGAGGTCAAGAGGGTGCCCCGTTATCCCCATAACGAGCCACTCTCTTGTTACGACTAGACCTGGCTGGGGGCTTTTTGGGCAGGTTAGGGAGCCCCCGAAAAAAATTTAGACGAGTTTTGGTATCGGGTCAGGTGCATGGCTTTTATTAAACTGAAACGCCAAGAAGGAAAGGTTGCCCCAAAAACCATCGGCCGCCTTCCTCGGGCGGATGGGAAATCCAGGTGTTTAAGGGGGAGCCGAAGCGTGTCAAAAAATGCACAGTCCAGGCCATTCAGCGGGGGTGCAGGGTGCAGCAATGTGCCCTGTGCGGCGCAGAGGGCTTTTGGCTGCCGCTTTGCCAAATTTCGCGCACTTGTGCGGAATACTTGGACCCCTTCGCCCTGTGCAGTCCTTCCCCAATGCTTTGCCGCCCCTGCAGAGGAGGTGGTCTCTGGGGGCGAGGGCACCACGGCGAAAAGGGGGGGGGGTCGGTGAGGAAAAACGGGGGCCCCCCCGGGGCAGCGCCCCCTAAGGCGCGGGCGGAGTAGAGGGAGCTGGGGGAAACCCCTTGGGCCCCCTCCTTGTCCCCCCCCCATCGTTGCTGAGCCCCCCAGGGGAGAGCGAGGGGGCAGGGGGAGGGGGGGCTAGAGCATGGGGGGTCCTTCCCCCTAAGACCCCGTGATAAGACCCGTGACCAGTGGGGGGGGGCAAAAAGAAGAAAAAGAAGAGCAGGGCAGAAAGGGGCAAAGGGGAAAGGGGGGATCTATAAAATTGCAGGGGGCTCCCTGAAAAATGGGCGACATTTATGAACGGGCTTTACGCCTTTTTTTTTGGCATATACTGCGCCCCCCGGGGCCCGGGCCCGGGGAATCGGTGTTGGGCGCAGGTTCGCCACTTCATGCTCCCCGCTGAAGGGGCGGGCCCAAGGGCCGGTGTAGGCATTCCGGGGGGGATGCAGCGCGCTCGTATACTCCGGGGCATGTACGATGGGGTGGGCAAAGCGGGGCGCAATGCACGCTCGGCACCCCAAAGGCAACCTATTTTATTTGGCCTAAATGCCCCGGGGCAGCGATGTGAAGAAGGATGGGAACAGCAAAGCAGAAGAAGACGCGCGAAACCCGGGCGCTCCCGCTCCGTCAGCGGGAATGAACCAAAAAATCCCCTTTTAAAAAGGCAAAAAACAGTGTCAGAAAAGAGCTAAACCCTCAAAAATAAAATAATAAAAAAAAAAAATTTTCCAAAAGTCTGAACGGCGCAAATAAGAAATCGATTTTGGAAATTCCCGGAAATACAGAAATTTAAAATTCTGAAAGCTTTTCCAGGGTCGACATAAACCGGCCAATCAGAAAGGAGCGACAGTAAACCCTTTAAAAACCTATGAGAACGATTGATCAATCAAATAAAGGGGGGGACATTTAAAATACAGTAAAAATGCAGAAAAAGCTGTTGGTTGAGTTTAGCGGGGGGTTTGGGCTATCTCGGCCAATCAGAAAGGAGCACAAAGACCCATTAACCCAGGAAAATTTTTTGAACCAACAAAACCCAAAGGGGGGACAGTTCAAATACAGAAAAAAAGGTAAAAAGAGCTGATTGGTTTTAAGCGGGGGGGCTTTGGGTATCCCCGCCAATCAGAGTACTTTTCCCATTTTATCTATGTAAATGGCGCAATGCAATCTCGGCGCTCAGTGCCGTGGACATGGGGTATTAATAAAAAAAAAATTTTTATTTAAATGTAAAACTTTTCAGATAAAGCGCTGAAACCTTCTTTAAAAATAAAAACACTTAAATCCCAACAATGCTTTGTCGCCGGACCGGGGTCAAAGGGAAATTTCAATAAGAGAATTTCCGGGAAAAAACGTAATTCAAATTGTTTAAGCTCTTTCATTGGTCGGGGAAAACCCCCAATCAGAAAAGGGGGCGACAGTGTCCCCTTAAAACCCCAGGAAACTATGACCAATCAGAATAGAAGCGAAAAACCCCTTAATCCTATGGAAATTTTGACCAATTTCAAAAAAATCCAAGGGGGTACAGTTTCAAAATACAGTAAAAAAACGAAAAGAGCTGATTAATCAAAAAAATCAGTTTATTCTTTTTTTCGTTTTCCAAGGATCAATAAATTTGGGGTGCCCACGAAAAAAAAGAAATAAACTGATTTGATTGAGTAATATTTTTTTTTTTCGTTACCCCCATATTACATTCGTTTTAAAAAACATCGGGCAACTTCGTAGTATTATCATTGATTTCGCCCGTACAGTTTTTTTTTCAATTGCATTAAAAACCCATAGGAGCGTCGCTCGCCTCCCATTGGCCAAATAACGGCGCCCTTTTTTTAAATTAGTCAATCACAGAGCTCGTCGGGGAATTTCTTTTCCCCCCAAAAACTCTATGGGAAAATAGCTCGCGCTTGATTTGGGTAAGCTGGAGAGCCCCCCTAGCTCAACCAATCAGCTTTTCGCCCTTTTTTCTGTATTTTGAACTGTCCCGCCTTTGGGAAAATATTGGTCAATTTTTCTCCATAGGGTTATGAAAAGGGGCCCCCTCGCTCCTATTCTGATTGTCAATTCTCCTCCAAAGATATAATGGGCCACTGTCGTCCTATTTGATTGGCTGTTTTTTCCGACCAATCAGAAGAGCTTTAAAAAATTTGAATTTCTGTATTTCCCGGGATTCCTCTATTGCAATTCCCTATGTAGCGCCGGTCCGGCGACAACGCGTTGTTCGGGATTAACTAATTTTTTTTACAGAAAGGGTTTTGCTCTTTTTCTGAAATGTTTTACACTTAAACAAAAAGATTTTTTTAATTAATACTTTATGCCGCACGGGGCCCGAGCCCAGATTTCATGCGCCCATCTCTCCCAAAACTACAAAGGGGGAAGTAGCTCGCGCTCTGATTTGGCTGGGATAGCCAACCCCCGCTAGCTCACCAACATCTCTTTTCTGCTTTTTACTGATTTTGAACTGTCCCACCTTTTTATTTTTTTGGTTATATTTCTATAGGTTATAATGGGCACGTCGCTATTCTGATTGGGCAAAACTTCTCCAAATTTTTAATGGGGTTTTGTCCCCCTATTTGATTGGCTGGCTTCTGCCGCCAATGAGAAGCGCTTTTAAAAATTTAACTACTGATTTCCCGGCAAATTCTCTCATTGCAAATTTTCCCCAAAGTAGCGCCGGGGCTTGGCGACAAACGCGTTGTTAGGGATTTAAGTGCTTTTTTTTTAAAGAAGGTTTAGCGCTTTATCTATAATTTTTTACTTAAAAAAATGATTTTTTTTCATACTCCATGCCGACGGGCGAGCGCCGAGATTGCATTGCGCCCATCTCTCCATAACTACAAAGGGAAAGCTCCGCTCTGATTGGCTGGAAACCCCAAACCACCGCTAAGCTCAAATAATCGTCTTTTTTTGCATTTTACTGTATTTTGAACTGTCCCCCTTTGATTTTATTGGTCAAAACTTTCCATAGGATATAAAAGGGGCTTTGTCGCTCCTATTCTATTGGCTGGTTTATGCCGACCAAAGAAAAGCTGAAACAATTTGAATTAAATTATTTCCCCGGGAATTCTCTAAACCCATTCCTTAGTTTTCGACGGTCCGGCGACAAAAGCTTTTTTCGGGATTTTTTTAATGATGTTTATAGAAGGTTTCAGCTCTTTTTCAGAGAATATTTTACACTTAATAAAAATGATTTTTTAATTCATACTCCAGCCGCCGGGCCCCTGAGCCCCAATTGCAGGGCGCCGATCTCTCCATAACTACAATGGGGAAGGCTCGCCTCTGATGGCGGGGATAGCCAAGCCCTGCTACTTAAACCCAAATCAGCTCTATTCTGCTTTTTTACTGTTTTTTAAACAGTCCCCCCTTTTTTGAATTTATTGTCAATAGTTCCCCATAGGTTTTAAGGGGTCTTGTCGCTCCTATTTGATTTGGGACAGCCAAAACCCCGTAGCTCAGCCAATAGCATTTTTGCACTTTTACTGTATTTTGAACTCCCCCGCCTTTGATTCTTTTTTGGTCAATAGTTCTCCATAGGTTTTAATGGTTCATTGTCGTCCTTTTCTGATTGCCTGTTTCGGTCGACAATGAAAAAATAGTTTTCAGAATTTGAATTACTGATTTCCCGGCAATCCCAAATATCCAATTCTTGAATTAGGTATTGGAAAGTGTTTACTTTAAGAAATTGTGTTCCCTTGCTTTTCCCTGTCTTTCCCATTTGTTGTTGTTCCCCTTATTTTACCCCGGGCTTGTTTCTTGACCTGCTTTTGCCTCTGATTTTGTACTGCCTCCTAAACTTTTTGGACCCCGGTTTGTTTCTGACTATTCTTCTGGCTTACGTTTTTGGCATATACTTCCCTACTTTTTCCCAAACCCCGGACTGATTGACACTGCGTTTCCCTGACGGCCCTGCACTTTGCAGCGTAGGGGCTGTCATCCAGTTGGGGTCTGCCGCCTAGGGCAGCACGCCAAGTAGGCAGGGACAGTGGGCTGGGTGGCAGTCAGGGCCCACTGCACTCCCCTTGACGTGACAGTCACAGTCCTCTATAACAAATGGACATTCTGAAACCACTAATAAAAGCAAAGTATAACTAAAGAGTGAAGAAGGGGGGGACTAAGGTGGGAAGGAGAAGTGGGGGAGGGTAATCTGGTCGCACCGGAGTCCAAGAGCACCAAACATAGGAACGCATGTCTATGACTGTAAGGATGAGAATTCTGCCATCCACTCTGCCCAACGCGAGAAGAATTTAAATGGAGTTCCCTCTCTGAATGCTAACATTTTCTCATACACGCAGTTTGTAGAGACTATTTATATGACCTCTGATGTTGACGGGGAACTTGCCGCTTTCCACCGTCTGGTTATAGCCAGTTTTGCTGCATGAGGGATATGACAGACTATGGTTCTATTTAAGAATGGAATGTCATTGATACCTATTAAAAAGAGTGCAAATTCTGGGGTTTTAGGGCAAGGGATCTGAGCAAATTTAGATGACAAGGATAAAATGTCATCCCAGAATATTGTCAGCTGTGGGCAGTTCCAAAAAATATGCAGAAGAGAACCGTGGGAGCCACATCCCCTCCAACATATCGGGGAGAGATGGGGGTAGATAACAGATAATCTAAGGGGCGTGTAATACCAACGGGTTAAGAGTTTTTGATATTGTTCTTTAAACTGGTTGACGCAGAGGTTTATGAGCCCAATAAAACCCTGCTACCCATTGTTGATCTGTGAATGTGCTGCCTAAGTCCCTCTCCCACTTGACGATATTATCTGTCTTTTCAAAAGTCAAATTGTTAGTTATTATATTATAAATTGTTTTAGAACCTTTTTGAGCTTTGGGGAGTTTTTTTGTTTAGGATTGAAAGAATTGGTGTCAGGATTCTGTACGTCTGTATATTATTATGTTTTAGGAAGTGAGCAGTTTGGTGGTATTGGAAGAGGTCAGTAGATGGTAAGTTGTATTTGGATTGGAGAGAGGGAAAAGAAGCGATCATATTATCCTCAAACAAGTCTTGTATGTTTGTTATTCCCCTTTGTTCCCAATTAGAAAAAGTGATACGGTGGAGATTAATAGACAATGATTGAATCGGTATTGGGTGTTCACTAGACGGAATAGAAGGGAAGTAGGATGGCTTCAGCAACTCCCAGTATTTCAAGGATATTATGATCGGCAAGGAGAAGGACCCCTGAAGTTGAGAGGAGGAGTATGGATTTAATAACCAATTTTTTTAGCAAAGAATTAGCTACAGCTTTGGCTTCCATAGCCGTCCAAAGTTTATTGTTAGTTGGTTCCCACCAATATTGCAGCTGATCAATGTTGATCGCTTAGTGGTAAGCTTTTAATAGTGGGACTCCTAATCCTCCAAACAGCTCACTTTTATGCATAATGGAGGATTTAACAGGAGGGCGTTTTGACTTACAAATATAGTTGTTCAACTTTGACTGAAACATAGCAAACACTGAGTTTGAGATAGGAATAGGTAAAGTCCTCAAAAAATATAGTATCTTGGGAAGTATAAGCATTTTATATAGAATGATACGTCCCAGCCAAGAGTTATCTATTTTGGAAATTCTGTTAATCTTCTTTTGCAGTAAAGAGTCATACAAAGGGATTAAGTTGGTTTTAACCAGGCTGGAACCTTGTCTAGTTAGAACTATACCGAGATAGGGAAGTGTCTGGGTCTGCCATTGGAAAGGGAAGGAAGCTTTCAGTTTCTGAATCTCTAGGGGGCGTAGATGGAAATCAAGGGCCAGGGATTTTGAGGTATTTATTTTGTAGTAGGAAAGTTTACCGAATGTTGTGAGAACTTTCATGATTGAGGGCAGGGACTGAGCAGGATTGGAAAGTGATAAATAACATCGTCTGCAAAAAGAGAAACAACATGTGATTTGTGCATGGTGAGAATGCCCGATATGTCCGGATCTGACCTAATAGCTTCTGCTAGAGGTTCCATTAGCAGAACGAACAAAAGAGGGGAGAGAGGGCAGCCCTGGAGAGTTCCATTTGTTATTTGAAAGGGTTTAGAGAGGATATTATTGGATAAGACTCGGGCCGAGGGAGAGGTATATAGGGATTGGATAGCTTGAAGGATAGGGCCCGTGAATCCAAATTTCTCTAGCACTGAGAACGCAAATGTCCAGTGTATCCTATCGAAAGCCTTCTCTGCATCTAAGGATAGAAGCAGAAAAGGCAATTTACGGGTTCTGATATGATGTATAATATTGATCGATCTTCTGGTGGCATCCTTGGCCTGATGACCCTTGATAAACCCCGCCTGGTCAGCGGCAATCAGCGTTGGCAATATATCCACTAGCCGGTTTGCAATCAGTTCCATAAACAGCTTAGTATCTGAGTTGAGTAACGAGATAGGGCGGAAATTAGCTGGAGAGTCTGGGGTTTTCCCCAGTTTTGGAATCGTAACAATTGTGGCTTGTAGCATTTCTGAGGGTAAGGTGCCTGTTGCCATAGCCGAATTACATAGGTCGACCAGGTGCGGGTTTAAGAGAGGGGAAAAGGTTTGCAAGTATTCATTGGAGAATCCGTCCGGGCCCAGTGCTTTACCCTTTGGAAGAGACTGTATGGTATGTGATACTTCTGTCAATGTGAATGGGGCGTTGAGCTCGTTTATCATGTCCGAGCATAAAGAGGGAAGTTTGAGAGAAGATAAAAAAAGCTTGGATATCTTTAACCTGTGGGGGTTTTACAGAAGGGTCATCTTTTAAATTATATAGTTCGGTGTAGAAGTCGCTAAATGCATCAGCTATAGACTGTGGGTGCATTATTTTATGAGATTTATCTGGGGACCACAGGTAAGGAATAGTGGATTTGTGCCGTAGCAGAGCTACCCTATTGGCCATCAACCTAGAGGGTTTATTTAAGGATTTATAGTATGTTATTTTTATGTTTTTAGTTTGGTTGTCAAAATTTGTTAATAGGTGTTCCCGAAGGGCCTGTCTGGCACTATTTTGGGAGGGATTTTGTTTTTGTTTCGCTTCTAGGGTAGCAAGGGTGTTCACTAATTCTTCCCATTTTTTAATTCTTTGTTTTTTAATTTTGGAAGAGATTTGTATTAGGATACCTCTGATATATTCTTTATGGGCGTTCCATAATATAAATGGGTTAGTGCTTGAGTGATGATTGAGAGTAAAATATTGAGTTAGTTGTTTTAATATCTCTTTTTGGTGGGTAGGGTCAGAGAATATCTTAATGTTGTTTCACCATGAAAAAGGGATGGGGCCTGAATGTCCTGATTTAATCTACATCGTGATTGGTGCGTGATCCGACCACGATATCATACCGATTTCGCATTTCTCTACAGTTTGTAATACCCAGCCGTCTACTAGAAACATATCTATTCTAGAGTAAGTTTGATGCCTGGCTGAATAATAAGTGTAGTCTTTTTCTGAAGCATGGATGCATCTCCATACGTCGTAAAGGGAAGATTGCACTATCCAAGAAGACAGGCCTTTATAGACGGATAGGTGTTGTAAAGAAGAGTCTATAGAGGGATCTGAGACCAAATTGAAATCTCCACAGACAATAGAGGTACCCTTGGAAACCTTTTTCGCTTTTTTAGTTGTTTTATTTATAAATCTGAGCTGTCGAGAGTTGGGGGCGTAATATTGGTTAGGGTGTATTTTATATTATTTAGTTCAAAACCGGGGATTATATTTCCTCTGGGTAATGTTTTGGGGAGTTAAATGAAAAAACCCAATTTGTGTTTTTTATTGCAATGGCCACACCTGCTTTTTTTCTACCCATCAGGAAAAAAATAATTGGGGGATAATGTTTATGTCGAAGTTTTGGGTTGCAGGGAAGGAGGTGCGTTTTTGAATCACAAGAATCAGCCTGGAGTTTGGTAGCCTCTTTCCATTTGAACGCTTAAAATGGACTATTAAGCCCCCAAAACATTAAAAGATGTAATTTTTAAAACCCCTTTTGTGAAAAATAAGCAAGCTACTGTCATAATACAAGAAAAATGTATTGGTGAGGGAGTTGGGGGAGCAGAAAGTCTCTATGGGGACCCCGTGCGACAGGGGAGAGGGGGAAAAGGGAAAGGAGAAGGGGAAATACAAATTTTAGATTTTTTTTCAATAACCTTTTGTAGCAGAAGAACTGTGAAAATTTCCGGGGGGAGGATTTCCCAAAAAGGTCTTGAGTAATGTAAAAAAAAAAAGATCTCAATTAATGGTCCCTTTGCTTTTGTGGGCGGAGAAAAACACAAAGAGAGATATCTAGATCAGTCCCTACTGTTGACCCATCCCTGGGCGTTTGGAGACGGAGGGGCAGCCCGACAATGAGGGTTCTCCGAAAGTGGCAGGTTCCCTTGGTAGTAGTTAAGTCATCTTCCGGAGATGTAAGGATGGGGTTTTTGTCCTTCCTTCTATTATTGGGAACCCTTCTTCTTGGGGGACAGGGGGTGTTTGTTGGTCAGCGAAGATCTTGATTGAAGAATAGGGGGGTCGGAAGTTGGCTAAGCTGTCGGTTGTTGTAGTATGCGACCTTTGTGGGGTAAAAATTGGATTTAGCCAGAACGTCGTTTTGGGGGCCCGTTCTGGGATTGTTTTTTGGGTTTTAGGGGCCAGTGGGCCCTATCAATAATTATTTGTTTGAAAAAAATTTGGGAAAAATGGCCTTATCAGATCTAAGGAAATGCTAAAGGTCAGATTTGGAACCGGTCCGGAAACCTAAATTTTAAAGGTTGTTTCCCCCGCTTTGTTTTCCAAAATCAGCAGTTTCATTTTGTTTTGTCTAAATTTTCCCTCGACTTGTTGTGGGAATCACTAATTCATTGTGGGCCTGTAAAAATTTCCCCCATTTTTGTTCCTTTGTGATTGCTCGTCTCCTACGTCATAATGGGCTTTTTTGTGGAGATAGAGGATTGAAGGCCCCCTGCAGGAAGGGTTTGGAAGGGCAATCATCATATCTTTCAGGAGAGAGGGAGACATTTATTGGTCTTTATCTTGGATCAAGTCCAGTGAATCTGGGATATGCGCCTGGGAAGCATCTATTGGGGGGGGGGTTGTGGGTTCTGAGTGGAATTGCATTTTGCTTTTTTTTTAATGGATGTTGTTAGTAGGTTCTGTTTTGGTGGGGGAAAAAAGTAATTGTGTTTTTTCAGGTGCAGTGGGGGGTTAGATCTAGAGCCGCTTCTTTTGAGTGATGAAAAAGTTTTAGGGAAGTTGTTTGTGTTGAAGGGACGTTGAGTTTGAAGTGTGGAGAGAGCACGAGGATTCTAAATGCAGGGATCAGATAAGAGTGGTCTTTGCAATGACTTTTATCACCACCGCCCGCCCCAAACCTTCTTTGGGTCTCTTGGAAAAAAAAGGTTGTTGATAGGATTTGCCTCTCTTTTTTTTTTCTAGAAGGCCCCATTGATTGAAAACAAGATTTTTATTTGGATTGTTGAGATCTGACAAAAAGTGGTCCCTGAATTCCCCCAGAATGAGTGGGGTAAAAAATGTATAGCTTATAATAGAATGGAGTGGGTGTTGCTAGCCCAAGTGCATGTTAGGTTAGAAATTCAAGACATGGTGTATGAAATTAGAGGTAGATATCATAGACCTGAACGTTAAAAAGTAAGATTATGGAGATCTATTGAGGCAGACACTCACGTGGTGCTAAGGAGGTCCTGAATGATAGGTGGGTACAGTAGAATAGAGGTAAAGTGAGGCACCACCTGGTTGCCACTAAATGGTAGCAAACTTCTTTATGGGGTTTTGGTATTCAGTTTTTTCTACCCCAACTATATGCTGGAAATGAGTAATAATGATGAAAAAATATCACCGGTGGACAACAATATTCAACCTATAAAGACACTTTGCATAGACAATACACTAAACTGCAATAAAAAAGATGCCATGGGTGGTAGTATGTATTGTGTATGGTGGGGCACCCTAAAAAGTGCAGGGTTTTGCACTTTGATAAAGAAAATTTTACATTGGTAAGGAGGGAGCAGTTTTTTAGAAGCGATACCCTATGCACTTAGGTGATGTGTGAAAAAGGAAGGCGGAATGATAGTTCACTTAAATTTCCCCCCCATGACTCAATCAGAAAGTAGCAATGGGTGTAAAAAAGTTAATAAAGTAGGGAAATATAGTTGTAGAATATAAGTTAATACCTTGAGAAATACAGCGTTTGGATAACAAGGTAAAATTATAAGACATTACATTGTACCGTGAATAATATATGGAGAGAACAACCCTCTATGCTGTATAAGAGAGATTTGAATAATTAAGAAAGAGTTTGGCAGAACTTGCTGACGGGAAGGAGGAGAGACAGAGTGAAAATAATAGTAAAAGAAAAGGGTAAGAAATGAACTGAGACAGTAAAAGAGAAGGGGTAAGAAATATGTTTAGAGAATAGAAGGGAGGGTGGGTATGTAAAGAGAGGCAGTAAGAGGGGAGGAAGGGGGGTTGAAAGTCTGAGTGGGGAGGATGAAATAGAAGGGAGGGGGAAAGACCAAGAGAAGCGGGGGAAAGGGGGAGCTACTGGAAAGTTCTAGAAGCTACTAGAAGTAGAAAGAAGGGAAGATGGAGGGGGGGTTATGGAGCCTAGAAAAGGGAAAATAAAGTGAGAACCCCTTTAGATATCCCCGGAAGGATAGAGCAAGGGAAGAGATCTGGGGGACAGAAATTAGATTTCCAGCCTGAGACTTGGTAACAGACCCTTCTAGGGAGTATGTGGAGTAAGGGAATCAAGTTTGGACAGCACCACTAGTGTATTGTGCCCAGGGTTTTATCAACAGATATGGGCATTAAGACAGGTAAATAGCTTAAAACTGTAGAAGATGGTGTTCTGAGCCGTATCAATTTGGGTTATCTAGGTACCTCAATAAGAACCTCTGGAAGTCCAGTAGATGGGGATGATATGTCTTCGATCTTCCACAAAATTAAGAAAACAGATTTCTACTCTTTATGGGAGCGGAGACATCGGGCGATTGCAGGTCATTTAGCGATCACCCGAGTGTCCAGGCAACCCGAGTAGACGCAGATAACAAATAGTCCTGTAGAGCAGAGCCGAAGAAATTGGAGCGCTGTCAGTGGACACCAGGGACTGAAGAATGTTATTCCTATATTTGAAGTTTAGATAGGACAGTCCGTCGCCCCCCAACCTGAGGTGATAAGGTTTATGGCATGGACGTTTTCTGTGGGATGGAGGTCTCAAGCAAAGGTGATAGTTGGCAACAAAAAAGTGTTTTTTGTTTTTTTTTGTTCCTTGAATGGATGTAGGATAACAGGGATTCTGATCAGCTGTAAGGCAGATGCAAACGATATCTTCTCAGACCCGCTGAGGAATTTCCCGCAGCAGCGGGGGATGGGTAGGCACCCAGTGTTCTGGAAGCCAGCTTGGAGTTTGGGTGGAATTTTCTGTTTGGTGACAGAGTGGCACCGTAACAAGTTCTCTTAGTGGCTGCTACAATGGCCAATGTGGGCCTCAGACAGGCAGTTTCGCCGTAGGCACTCACCCCCTGCTCTTATTTCCGTAGGACTCTCCTTGTAGATGTTTTAATAAAAATGACCCGATATCTGGGGCTCTTCAGGGGCAGATGGGATTAGGCAAGATGGTGGTGGGCTTACCCGAAAAGCCCGCAAAGGGCTCCGACACTCGGGCGGTATGAGAAGGATGTCTCCTACCAGGCAGGGAGCAGGATGACGGCTCCGGAGGTCAAGGGAGTCACCACTGTCCACTGGGGTTTCCTCCGATTCACAGGAGGTCCCCGCTGGAGGAAGTCGCACTCCGGGTATCTCGACAGCCACAACGGACAGGGCTCACCTTACAGCGGGGCCAAGTCAAGAGCCAACTGGGACTTCACGTCTCACAATGCAGTATATGAAGGCAGGAATGGTCCCCCCCCAGGGAGATTTCGGCAATCGACTATGTCGGATGATGCCGCGCAACAGATCCCGGTCTCCAGGTGGAACGAAAGTGTCAGATCTCGACAGTTCTGCTCTTCTTATTCCTCAGTCCTCAGGGCCGGAGAGTATCTGGTTTGGGGTTGGAAAGCCCAGCAATGTCCAGACAGCCCGTAGGTAAGAGAGTTCTTTTTGCGGCTCCTCTCCTGTTGGATCTGGGGTTTATGTCGGCACAGATAGAAGTCACGATGGCGCCGGGGGCTGCACGCAAAGCCCGCCAAACTGTCCCGCTGCCCGGCCTGATGTCTATTCAAGGCCCCTCTTACTGGGTATAAGATGCTGTGAAGAGTGCTGGCCCTCCAGGGAGAACCCTCACTGGTCGGTGGTCATCCAGAAGTTGCAGGGCTATTCCGCCTGTTTGTGTCCGGCTACAGCCCGAAGGCCACACGGGCCGGGGGACAGTCCGACAGCCGGACCCGAGATGCGGTGCAGACGAGCGCTACAGGCGTCGGAGCTGTGCGACAAGGTAGGAGAACACCTTCTTTACTTGGAATGCTCCAAGAAAATCCAACAAGGAGCAGATAAATCTCGGGTGGCACCCGATTTGAGATCTCTTAGCAGGAGCTTCTGTGAGATGCGTCTGGTTCCATCAGCGTCCAGGCCAAGCCCCCCTTCTGGCACTTTTTAATCTATGGTCATGCGGGTTTGGGGGTCATGCTGTGGTACAGGACAGGGATAGTCAATGTCCACTTCACTAAAATACTGGCTCAAATAATACTTTCTTCCAGCACTTTTTAATCTGAGGGTCCATAAGGGCATATTTGTGGATTTTGGGGTCATGCTGCATTAAAGAATAGGGATAGTCAATGTCCTTTTCACTGAAATAGTGGTTCAAATACTTGTTTCTTCCGGCACTTTTTATTTTGAGGGTCCATAAGGGCATCTGTGCAGGTTTTGGGGTCATGCCGCTGTAAAGGATAGGGATAGTCAATGTCCTGTTTAATAAAATAGTGATTCAAATACTTGTTTCTTCTGGCACTTTTTATTCTGAGGGTCCATCAAGGATATCTTTGCTGGTTTTGGCGTCAAGCTGCTGTAAAAGAAACCAATAGTAAAGGTCTTATTGAAAAAAGCGTATTTCCCATGCTTCAAGGCCATCAAAATGAACAGCGGTTACTATGTGTCCACCCTCCTTGATCCACGTTCCAAATCAAAAGTGAGCAATTTCGTTCCACGCACACAAATTGACAGTAGAATGCAGGAATTTGAGACAGGGCTCGTTGACCAACTGGACCCCCTAGGGCCCTGCCAGCTGAACCTCCACGTTCCCCGTCGGGACGTTCTTGCTGCCACCACATATTTGACGAGATGTTGGTCCCTAGTGCAAAAAGTGATAAGGGTCTCCTGCCAGTTCCCATGTGCCATTTCCAATACCAGTGTCTTGTTTTGTATGAAAGGGGCCCATTTGCAGCTGCTACCACTGTACCTGCTGTGGCTATGCTGTCCTCATGTTTTCGGTTAGCAATTAAAGATAATGAATTATTTTAGCCTATTACTTTTTTTCTGTGACTATTATAGCCTAATTGTCTTGCCTAAGATGTAGCACGTATCCAGTTGTGGATGTTAATTCCAGCTTCTCCTCACCTGTTTGGGTGTAAGAATGAAGCCGTTGTTCCTCTCCCATAGACTTTAATGGTCATCGGCGATAATCGACTATCGGCTATCGACATGATAATTGCCGATATCGACTATCGACCTGATAACGATTGTTGACACAATCGCTCATCCCTAATCATTTACCACCACTCTCTGAGTATGATCTGAGCCAGGTTTTAATCCAATTGCAGACTATTATTTCTAACTCAATAAATTTTAATTTACCCAAGAAACACTTATGAGGGAGAATGTCAAAAGCATTTGCAAAGTCTAAAAACACTATATCCACAGTCACCCTGCTATTCAGATTTCTACTCACCTCTTCATAAAAACAGGAAGGGACCTTTTGCACTGACCTTAGGGTAGACCTCTGGAAAAAGGTATCATCTAAGGACCTTTCCATGATTCAGTAAAGCTGGATGAAGATTTAAGGAAAATACCAGGAGGTTGGGCTGCAAATCTCTTTTTTGGTCTACAGGATGGTAGAAAATCCAAGATAACTTTATACTGCAGCAAGATCAAGTAAGGATCACCATGACTTGTTGCCTGGAGTACCCCCTTTAGCATAGGGTATGGTAAGTAGGAAAGAAGTGGTCCAAAAGAAGAACTGTACACTATTACTGTCCAGATTTTCAATGGAAGGCTCATATGCTCTCTTTAGAACTAAGGTAAGGCCCCCCAGATGGCACATGTGAGAGAATCCAAGGTTTTGATCTGGATGTTACTTTAACAAACCTCTTATCATCTGGACTATCCCATAATAAAGTCTAAAAAACAGCAGTAAGGCTACAATTTGGACTCTTATGGCCACATGCATGAAAACTGTCTAGGTATAACACTTTTATTGCCCATAGCAAACAATCAGAGCTCCACTTTCATTTCATATAGTGCTCTGAAAAAATGAAAGGGGAACTCTGATTGGTTGCTATGGGCAACAAGGAAAGTAACATCTTCCAAGCTTTCAGGAGTTTTCTGATTAGTTTGTGGTATGCTTTACTTCAAACTGTACTTCAGCTATCCTTTTTTCAGAATGCTTATAAAGTCCCCTCAACCTCGATGCTGTTAGCTTCAGGCTCTTGAGGTTGGAGCACTACTGGCTTCCCTGAGACACCAGGTTATGATTGAGAAGACTTATTCAGAAATTTACATGGCTCATTATTATTAGTTGAGAACCATGCTCTCTTGGGCCAGAATGAAATTATGGCGATCACAGATCATTGGTCAATCTGGGCTTCATCCATTACCATCATTCGCGTGCAGTGAGAAAATACATATGGCCATTAAAAGCATACTTCCTAATATATACAATAAAACATGGCTATCAACAACTAGACAGTCTTTGTCTTAGTGTTGTTTGGAGAGAAAAAAATTGACTTTGGCAATGTATCTGTTGGGCCTGGATGATTAAGAAATGTGCTTGGTCTAGGACGCATTCTTCTGGATTTGTGAAGCCTGTTGCATGGGATGGGGGGGGGGGGGGGGGGGGGGGGGGGGGGAGTTGGGCGGAGGGGGGGGTGTGGGATGGGGGAAGGGGAGGGGGGAGTTCCAAGATTCCTGGAATATACTGTAGATAGGTCAGGTCTACTAAATGAAGAATTAACTCTACATCTTTTTTCAGTGTGGAAAACTTTGTCGCATCTTGTTTTTCTTTGTAAGCTGCGATTTTTTTGGTGGGGGTGGGGAGGGAAAGGGGTTAAGGGGGTGGGGGTTTATGGGGGGGTTGGGGGAGGGGGATTGTGTTTCATGTGTGTCTTTACTAAACTTTTTACTAGGCTGGATCTTTCTGCTTGATTAAAGAAGGAATTGTAGGACTTTCAGCTTGACTGCTCTTCATGGTTTCTGTCTGTAGCAGAGCATCATCATGGACGCTCACACGGTCTAGGGGATTGTTCTGCAGCGAGGACTACCTAGTTAGAACCTCAGGTGAAAGCAATCTTATAGAAAAATTTCTGCAAGTCTGACTGTAAGGCCACTCGTTCACACGGCTTAGTTCTGTAGCGGGGATTTGGATGGGCGTAATCTGCGGGGCGCCTAGTATTTCGCGTTTCAGTAGTCAGGCTCATCAATCCCATCCCAGTAACTATGGTTAATTCCACCAGTTCTCATAGTAGAACTGAGCGATTCCGTCGCTCCTTCCCCGTGCCTCGGGCAATGCCATCCGCGGGGAGAGAAGGTGTTACATGCAGCATTATTTAACGGCGTGTACGTCGGGCCGTAAATAATCGTGCTATTGTGGTGCGCGGCGGGCTCGCCCCGCCGCCGCCCGCGTCCCTGACCGCCTGCCCCTTCATTCAGAAGCTCAGGTATTGGGCGGTGCGGAGATCCGCCCCGCAAGTTATGGCTTGAATAGAAAAAAGCCGTGTGAACGACGGCCTTACATAACGCAAATACTGTAAGCTCTACTGAGTCTACCAGGAACCCAAGAAACTGAATCTGGGTTAAAGGGCTGTCTGTAACTTTCTGCCAAGTATCAGAAGGGGGGGGGGGGTGGGGGGGGGGGGGGGAATGCATCCATCGCATGAATAGTGAGCTTGAAGGTTCTGTAGTAAGGAGTTCCCTTCTATCGCTGCGCTGATTGGAACAAGGAGGTACTTGGTGAATGTGCAAATGTGGTCTAGAGACACAATTATATCACCTGAGTGTACTGGGGAGAGAAAGAACAGATTTTATCATTTCCATTTTTAAGTGTTTCTTTTCTATAAAAATGTTTTAACATCTCTGATCTATTCTATGCGTATTTTTTAATGCGATCCCGCTGGATGGCCTGGGTACTTAAAAGACTTTTGAGTAGACTCCTCTGCCTCTATGAAGAAAGGATACCTCTGTCATAAATTTTTTAAAAAAAAAAAAAAAAAAAAAAAAAGTAACCTGCTTATGTATTAGTTTTGATGATGATGAGCCGCTCTAGTAATTGGGGGGTGGTGTAGTCAGAACCATCTATGAGATGTGAGGTTACAAAGTAGCATTCTGAGGGAAGACACATAAGACGGAAACTCATCAATCAATTTCAGCAGGCTGGAGGATACATGTGACATTAGTAAGATCAACTTATACAAGCGAGACGATCGGGCTTGAGACTTCTTTGTCTCTCTCTGTAAATGCTGTAACCCTGTTCTAGTTCTGTACACAGGTCTCACATGAGGAAATTTTCTTCGAAAGGAGCTCTTGCTTCTGTCTATCTAGGATTAAAGGAGAGACTTGTCAACTTTATCAGAAAAAGTCCTCCATGAGCTCATCTAGTTCTGAGCCAAACAGCCTCCTAGGTTTGACTTTGAGGTTTAATTTGCTGTTCTTTGAGGATATGGTTGCTTGCTATGTCTTTATCAAGACTGCTCTTCTTCCAGCAGTGAAAATTTGGCTATGCCTTTGCTTCCTAGTCATGAGTGTAATCGCTTAAAGCAATTATTAATTTGTTGAAGGTGGCCAAGATGTTGTCTCTGGCTTAGCGCAGTTCTAGATGATTTGTTCTGGGATCCAGTAGGGGCGGAGCGTTTTGTAGTCATTGGGGGATGGTGCTGCGCTGGGGCAGGGCTGGCTTCGCTACGGGTCCATAGTGGGTGTGGGAGCAATGACAGGGAGACAGCTGTCATAGAATTTCTCTGGTGAATAAAGTTAAAAGTAGGCACAGGGCACGGCCTCTGCGAATGCTTAGCTCTGACACCACACCTAAGCGGCGCAGAGCTGATCTGTCAGCTTCAAAAACAAAAATAAAAAAAAAAAAAAGGGATGTAAGGGTTCATTACAGGAAGATGGGCGAATTGATTCTAACGAAGTGGAATTCGTATAGAATATCAGGAAAACTTCGGTTTGCTAGATGAAAAAAAAAAAGTCGAAGTTTTGGTACTTCGGTGAACGAAGTGTGCTTTTTGATTGTATAAATTGGCTAGCGAGGTCAGCATGGCGTTTACATGGGGCATAAGCACCCTGGGAGGAATGACAGGGCTAGGCTCTGGGTTCATGACATGTGCAGATATGAATCCAATCGAGGAGACCATGCTGGAATCTGTGACGTCACCGCATCTATAAAGAGTATCCGGGCGGCGACGCTGGGTGAGCTTCATACCGGCTCTCTCAGGTACGGGGGGGGGGGGGGGGTAGACAGAGAAAGAGCTGCGCGGGCTGATGTTACTGAAATGACCTTGATTTTTAATACAGCGGCTATTGTGGTTTTTCTTGTTTGTGGGGTCTTGGGGGGGGTGCGGGGGGGGGTGGTTGGTGGGAGGTGGGGGGGGGTTTGGTATGTTTTTGGGTGGTCTTAGAAACGTAGACTTGTCTCATGTCAGACTGCTTTCATCTTAATGTTCTATTTCTGATTTTATTGGTATTTGGATGCTGAAGTCCAGTGTGCGTCCACTGCTGGACTGCATATACATTTTAATGCTAGTCTGCTGCACACCACATTGAATGTGATGCCAAGGGGGATCTAGAAGCCAGTTCCTTTTGTATCATTTAAAGACAACAGCGATTATTTTACAATCACAAATACCACTTCATTTTGGCTGCTCAATTCCTTTTGTGTGTGCTGTAATTTAGCTATCAAGTGATTTAATTAACTTTGATCTTTTTTGTGTGTTATTATATTTGTTTTATTTTTTGTATGTGGTTTTTTTTGTTTTTACTGGCTGTGGTGACTCATCAAGGAAACCGCTTTTTTCACGCGCCAAAAATACTAATTTTCCTGTACCGATAATTCATGCGAAGGGCAAAGGTTATAATTACCAATTTTTATGTCTCCTATTGTTGAGTGAGCATTAGGAAAACACACAATTTTTCAAGCAGGCCTATCAAATGGCTAAGTAGTTGTGGCGGCTCAATTCTATTGCATAAAATAACAAATAAAATGTAACACCGTCCAGGGTTAATTAAGGCAGTTTGTTTTTTGTTGCTGTGATGACTCTCTAATGCAATTTCGTCTTTTCTACCGGCCAAAAAATAAAATTTTCCTTGTAGGCCTAAATTCACAAGCGAAGAGTTAATTAGGCAATTTTTTGCTCTTGATTGGTGGTAGGCGTAGAAAACACGCACAATTGTATAGGCACTAGCTACAAAGCTAGATAGTTTGTGCTCGGCTCAATTCTTTTGGCGACAATTTACATTATCCAGGGGTTAATTAAGGTCATTGTTCGTGCCTGGCTGGTGGTGACTCCAAGCAAACCGCTGTGACTTTTCACGGCGCCAAAAAAATACATATTTTTCCGGTAGGCCATAATATTCAGCAAGGCAAAGGTAATTACAATTTTTTCTCTTGTTGTGGTAGACTAGGAAAAATCACAACAAATGTTAACACGCTGACCAAGCTGAGTAGTTTGTGGCTATATGCTTAAATTCTTTATGCACAGATTACATCGCAGGGGTTGATGTATTAAGCGGGTTTGTTTTTGTGCTCGTGATGACTTTCGGCAAGAAAACCATCATTCTATTTTCAGCCGCCAAAAATAAATTTTCCTGTAGCCTTAATTCATTCAAGCAAGAAAAAAAAAAGTGAAAGTAATGGCTATATAGTTAGGTTATATTTATGCAATTTTTCTTCTCTTGTTGTGTAGCGTAGAAGAACACGGCAATTGTAATAGCGCGCTTTAGCAAAGCTATGTAGTTTGTGGCTGCTCAATTATTTTGTCGCAATTTATGCATCCAAGGGGTTATTAATGGCGTATGTTCCTCGCTGGCTAGTGTGACTCGCAAGAACCGTGCTTTTTCACGCCAAAATTCAATTTTTTTCGCTTGTAAGCCTGTAATTCACATAGGCGGAAGGTTATATTAGCAATTTTTTTCTCTTGTTTAGTGTAGCGTAGAAAACATGGCATATTGTAACACACTACAAAGCTATGTAGTTTGTGGCTGCTTGCAATTCTGTTGGCGCAATTTACATCGCAGGGGTTAATTAAAGCGTTGTTTTTCTGGCTGTGGTGATCAAAAATAAAGCACGTTCTTTTTGGCAGCGCAGCCAAAATTTACAAATTTTCGCTGTAGCTGCGATAATTCAGTCAAGTAACAGGTTATAATTAGCAATTTTCCTTGTGTGTACGCGTAGCAAAAGCAACGCAGTTCGTAACACAGCTACAAAAAGCTCGTAGTTTGGTGTTGCTCAGTTGTTTGTGCGGGGCAAATTTAGCATCTCGAGGGGGTTTAATTAAGTGTTATCTCGCAGTTGTACTCCAGTAAGTGACAGAAAGCTTTGTTTTTCACCTCGCCACAGACAGAAATTCTGGTATGCATAATTCATTGCCGAGAGGGTTAATTAAGCCTGTTTTAGGTTGCTTTTATATTTTCTGGCGGTTCGGTAATGATCCTAATAACTAGCGAAAAGGTAGTTATTCGCTTAAGGCTGGGGCAGGCCTATGACGAAACTGGATCAATTTCTTTCTGTCTGCCGACATTTGTGGAGCGGAATTTATAAGTCCAACGTGGTTAGCCCGCCAGGCTTACTTAGTGGTTCATTTGGGGAGTCTTAAATAGCAGGGTAGTGTATTTGATCATATACCCAGATATTTTTGCTCATCAACAGTGTCTGTAGCTTTATTTAAACAAACATGTTATGTGCTAGACAGAGAGGTGCAGGCTCTTCATCCTGGCGAGTGGCTTGAGAGGGTCAGCAAACATTCCCTAGTGCCCTGGTCGCTGCACAGCAAGGGGGACGTCCGTCAAGGCAGGTTGTCACTCGTGAGGCACTACACACAAGGGCTCACTGTTCATCTAGGCGGCCGTGTGTTGACTAGGCAGCTCGCCAAGGGTTCTTTGATGGTTGACTAGAGTTCATCCACTGTCCTCCGCAGATGACATCTGACAACTCCTCAACGCAGAGTCGTGGGAACGTCAGGAACAGCAGACGCCTTAGATGATGTAGTACGCCAGAACCGCACCACTTGGGAGTCCGGGTGAGAGCAAGGGTCTTTCATAATCGACATGAGATACGTAGGGTGTTCAGCTTGCGTGTTTCGAGGGCAGCGCGGCGCAGGCTCAGCAACAGTAGGGTCGTGTGGCCGTGAGTGGTCAGGCAGATAGGTAGGCAGTGGTGATGGTCGGGAGCCTAAGCGTCGATCCCTAGGGGTGAGATAATACGGGCCGCTTCGCAGTGTCCAAGAGAAGTAGCTGGCAGCAGGGGCTCAGTCGAGGCAGGCGGCGGCAGTCAAGTCACTCAGTGCGGATGGGCGTTGGCGTAAAAGCATACTGCCGGCGGTGTGGGCTAGTTCCTTTGCTAACTGACACCAGGTTAGGAGCTGAATGATGGTATATGTAGATCTGTAAAGCAGACAAGTGAAGGGCGAGGCGCAGGGAGGTCTAACGAATTGTGCAAACGCACGGCCGCTGCACTCAACACAATGCAGCAGTCACGCAATCGGCGGTTGGCCTGAGGAGAAACTATGCGCTCAGAGATGTGGTGGTCCATAACCTGCCCGCCAGGGCAGCAACAGCAGCAGCACGCCAGTGGGCTAGCGCATGCCGTATTGGCAGCGCTAGATTCAGAGGCGTCGCTTAGCGCAACCTCTGCATGAAGGGAGCTGTTTTCTCTTTGACATTATCTTCCCGGATCACTAGATGCTCCTTGCTCCTCGCTACTCTATGCACGCAGCAGATCGTTGTCAGCGATGTTCGATTGCAAATGAGACAACAGTATGCGTCCGAACGCATCCTAAGGTGGCATAAGCATGACCGTACATCCTGTCGCAAGTTGTTGGTGCTGCGAGTCCACTCCCTTTCCAATGTGGACTTCTGCACCGTTCAGTAGTACTTAATGAGCTTGTCCCCCAGCCGAGCCACGAGCCGAGAGTGGTAGAGTTGCGGGGCAAGTCCGTATTTCTTTCGCAAAATTAGCGTGTCAGTACCAGCGAACTTCATTAAATTTGTAGAACAGAAGGTGATGGTCAGTTCTTTGAGGCTTATCGGTTGTGTTCCAAGGTTGGCGCGTCAGTGCTCGGACGATCTGGAGGCTGTAAACTACTAGTCAGAGGCCAGTACAGTGTCCTTTACGAGCCCACTGGGGTGAATGTGGCTGTTCGGTCCCACGCACACTCAACATACTTTAGGACAGGAGATCCGGCTTTCTCTCCACGTTGTGCAAACATTGCGCTCGGCGAACAAAGTCACACAGGAGGAGGAACTGGCTTCCGCTAGTAGTTCCCCACCCTTTGTCCTGGGGGTTCTCCCACGGGGCGAATTGTCAGGACATAAGTTTGATTGTGTTGTATTTTATACCGGTCATGGGCTAGTCAAGAATCGATGTGTGGCTTTCTCCGCGCCAACTGGTAAATGGTGAAAAACAAATCGGACCATGGTGAGCTGGGACAATGGAGGAACATGGTGTCGGGCGCGCTGCACCGAGGAGGGATGTCCAGTGCGGCCCTGTCTCATTGGGGCGCACATGTTCAATCTTTTGTGGATAAGGGAGACTGATAGTCGTCCACTGAGCTTCAGAAGGATTCTGGGAAAATTGGGCCCAATGGAAACTGTGGCATCGCACTATCATAACATTCGCTACGTAAATGGCCTAGGAACTACCCTCGCTCGATTTGGCTAGCGGCAGAACGGCCTCCCATGGAAATCAAATTACACACGCTGATTTGCAATAGTTTCCACCGGTTTGAATTCAGCCTGCATTCTGTGTTGGACGACTGTATGAACTCGAGAAAGCCGATCTACGGATTTTTTGATGATCCAAGGGGCGGACAGGAGGGACTCTCGCTTGTAACTTTGATGTGCATGCCACTGGCACTCATCGCGTGCACCTGCCGTTTGTTGAGGACATTCGAGGTGGTCCACGTTATTTGGTCAGTCCCCAGAGCACCTACGGGATGAATAACGTCATTCCACTTGCTCAATGTCCTGGAATCAGTATGCTGGAAAAATCTGTCTGGGTGCAGGGGACTGGAGACGTGGCAGACTACAATCTCGCGGCCCACATGAGTCTGGTGGGACTGAAATTGGAGGAGGAGGTGAGACATTGGAAGGGCAGAAGATTGTCTGTGATAAAATGAGTTGATTTCTAGACCCAGGGGTGACAAGAGAGGAGATGAGGCAGGCTGTCATCTGAAGGTAATGTAGATGGAGATTGAGGAAGACGAGGGCAAGATGACCCGCAAGCATCCACGTGGCTATTGTATACAGTGGAGATGGAGGCAGGGAGTACCTCCACTCGATCACATTGTGCAATGGCTCCGCAGCACTGTCTGATTTGCCTGTGCTATGTGACAGCCTAATAGTCAGCATTCCAGGGCATTAGGATGACGATTCTGGCTCGTCATCGCGCTATTGACGGCCTTCGCTACGAGTCCAAAAATGGAGGCCTTTTCCCGTTAGCTATTGAAGAGGGATGACAAACTCAAATAACATATAAGGGAATATCCTCGCAGTAGTCAGTTGGTCGCGGCTGCCTATTGGCGGGCATCATCCACTCCTGCATGACAAGAGTCTGGATCCAGGGGGTTCTTCAGGCGCTCACGTACTACAATTTGCCGCGTGGTTTTTTTTGGCCGGGGAAGGTAGGGGGGGTCGGAGCAGTAGGGCCAGCTCCATCAGGCAGAAATCTAAGTCGGGAGTCACTGATGAGCTAGTGCTTCCTTCACCCGCCTAGTGATGAGGTCCCCCCCCCCCTCCCACCACCCCCCCCCCCAGGTCGCCAGCAGCATGCAGTCAGGACACTGGAGCAGACCAGTTTTTGGAAGCGCAACAGGTGTGGTAGCCACTTGGAAAGCATTCTCTGCCAACCTCAGTAGAAGATCCGCTGGGACTGTACTTGGCAGCGCAACTGGATGTATGTGCCGCACTTGGCCGAGGTTTGGCAGGTAGGACGAATGCTTCGCTGTCGCGGACGGCAGTATGTGGCAATACCTAGTAGGAGGAGTGTTCAGTTACCGCCTCCCCCGCCCCCGCCCCACCCTCCACCCCCACCACGGGGGCTTCTCCCCCCCCCCCCCCCCCCCCCCGGCGGGGGGGCATCTTACCGCCTTATCAGGAGAACGCGGCGCATTTGTCGCACGGGTAAATGTGAACGACCGTAGACCTATGCGAAGATGAATACAAGGGCTGTTGATCGGGCCATGGGGGGGGAGGGGGTGATGGGAATGGGGGGGGGGGTGGGGGGAGGGGGGGGGGTAAAAAGGGGGGGGGGGGAAAGGGGTTTAGGGGAGGGAGGGGGGAGGGGGGGAGGGGGGGGGGGGGTAGGATGTTCGCACAGCAACTCGGCAGAATTCCTTTAGGCGTCAAGTACGACATCAGCCAGATGACGCCTCTACCCAAACATTGATGAATTGAGTCTGGGTTCAAACTACCTGCCTCAGGCACTATTCTTGGTGCCGCATCCCGCCTGATGCCACACATCTTGCAGTACAGTTTTCTCCATCTGCCACATCTTCATCTTTACCAGGGACCTGGTATTGGCGCACCCACTCTTCCTACACTCTGTCATTGTGGCCACTGTCTTGACCTCATGCTGGCTGCTGTGGCTGCTGCTAGTGATCCGATCCACACTGAGTCATGTGTGCCACTCTCTGACCCTCATGCTGTTGCTCCTGTCCGCCCGTCACTCTCCACTTCTCTGTCATTGTGCCAGGCTCTGTGGCCCTACTCCAGTTTTTGCACCCTCCCAGAATGTTGATTAGTGCCACTTTCTTGACATCTCCATGCTGATGCTGTGGCTGCTGCATGACGTCTATCACACTCTGTCAATTGTGCCACTGGGCTGTGGGCCTATTGCTGTTTTTGGCGCAGCCGTCCAGAATGTCATGTGCCACTTGTCTTGACCTCATGCTTGCTTGTCTGTGGGCTTGCTATCCCGGGGGGGCGGGGGGGGGCCCCCCCCCCCCAGTGCCACCACCCCCCTGGCTCCGTGACCTACACACTGGTCATTGGTCCCACTCTGTCGTCTGAGCTACTGTGTTTTGCCACCTCCAGAATGTCATTGTGCCACTGTCTGACCTCATGCTGCTGCTTGCCGCAGTGACCGGCACACTGTGTCATTGATGCCACTCTCTGACCGTCAATGCTGGCTTGGCTCGTGGCTGGTGGCATGGCCATTACAGGCATTCTGTCATTGGTGCCGTCATTACTCTACCTGCTTGTGGCCTATTCCTGTTTTGCCACCTATAACAGAATGTCATGTGTGCCACTTGGTCTGACCTCATGCTGGCTTGCCTGTGGTCCTCACTATGGCTGGCCTTGACTACACACTCTGTCATTTGTGCCATGGTTTTTGTGTGGGGGTGGGGGTCTGATGCCTGCATAGCGCTGGCTGGTGGCTGATGCCTGTGACCATACAGCACTCTGTCATTGTGCCACTGTCTGACCTTCATGCTGCTTGCTGTGGCTGCTGGGCGAACCATACACACGTGCTTCATTTGTGCCACTCTGTGGCCTTACTCCTGTTTTTGCCACCATCCATGAATATCGATTGTGCACTGTCTAGACCTAATGGGCTGACAGGCTCGTGGCTGCCGCCGTCACCTTCCACAACTCTGTCACTATGTTGCCCCGGTACCTGAGCCCTCCAGGCTTGTTTTTGTTTCGCAGCTGTGCGGGCTGTCCTACCCCCCCCCCCCGCCGATGACTTATCAGGCTTACATTCCTCCTTCAGTTTGTTTGGTCAGTTTTGCCTTCTTAAGTTTGCCGCAGGGAATTTTATAGTGAAGCATTCCTTTACAGAGGCGGGAACTTTGGGCTAGTCATCTGCTGTGCCATACTTAAAGGCACAAACATTGGTATGTAAGACCAAAACCAAGCTCCGCCTCGCATATTTAAGGGGTCATTGCAGCAACGTTCTACAGCACCGCTGCAGGCTCTGTCATGGCGGAAATAGCTGTTTTTTACGTGATTCATCTGCAAGAACTAATCGAACGTATTTATTTTTTGGCCGAGAATAGTGCGGCAGGGCGAAGTGAGACGAACGCCGAATTTCACGGGAAATTCTGCGCCATCCTCTAGTCACATACATCTTGTAATCCTGGGAGAAATCATGCATCAGTGTCTCAAGGCCGGCCAGCAGGATTTAGTAGGTTCCTCAGCCTGCTCTGAGTATGGGCACATATTTTAACAGCCCATGTCGATCAAGCTGGCTCTGTCTCCTGATGAAGAGCCAGTTGGGGCTTTGACAGGTCTCCAGTGGTGATCTTAGCAGTGGTCCACAGCTCCCCTTGATAGCACAGTGGGTGGCAAGGGGCTTGCCCTCTTTCATCATCGGATGTTCGCAAAGCGTGGCTGCCAGGCCATCTGGGCCATGGCCTATCCCCAACTATTAACGCCGCAGACTGGACGTCTGTTCTGTTATGGCAGGTGCAGGAATCAGCACATGGTCGGTCGACAAGGATAGGTGTTGACAGGAAATTTTGGTATCAGATTAGGCAAAAGCTGATGACTCCATAGCTCTGCTATGCTAGGCTCTGGAGCTGAGGTAGCACCCTCTATGTCTTGAATGTCTCCCTCTTTCATTAAGTCTCAGGGTTTAGCTTCTGGGTAGGAGGCAGTTTCCTCTAGTCTGAAGGGGCAGTTGGGGGCTGTTTTTGGTGGCAATCGATGGACCTGCAGGATTCAGCTGAGAGTGTACGGGAGTTATTGTCTTGTTTGGAGTGTGATTCGGGAGGTGGGGGTTGGGGTGTCAGGCTCCGATGTTAGCTTGGGTCTAGTCAGAGGGTGCCTCCAAGTGATGGCATGATGCGTAAAGGAGTAGGAGGAGCAATGCACTATTTTCATCAGGAACGTGAAGTTTTTGTTACTGTATCTGTGGGTGTGAGCATTGCCTGTTTTTCTTAGTGTTGATGGAGTGTCTAGAGAGGAAGGTTGAGAAGGTGTGTTCCTTGAATTTTGAGGTGTTGTTATTTCATCTGGCATTCTCATTTGCATTTTCTGGGGCTTTGATGATGTGAGAGTTGGTCTCCCCTAATAAATAATGTGGGATGAAGTGGTATAGATTAGGGGATATGACTGGACTTGGTTATTCGAAGGTGCTAAAAAGCCAACTTGTTGGAAAAGTAAAGAGAGACACCTATATGGGTAGTGCCATGAAGTGGTAGCATACTGCCATTGTGTTGCATGTTGGGAATGACATTAAAAAAAAAAGGAGGAAAAGAGGCTAAGCAAGTCCTTTACTGCCGGGGGTAAAGACTGGGATAAGTCTTTTGATGTCCAGCCGTATAAGTTTAGTGGAGTGTTTCATTTGTTGTCTAGGCTTGGTAGGAATGCTACTAGGTTTTGCCTCTCCATTATTTCAGATAGGTAGCACGCTGCCAGAAGTTGGCGCGGCTGGGGTCTTTCAGGCCGAGATTTGCCTAGGTAATTGGCAAGTGGGAATCTAGTCACTATCATTTTATATTTGTTCCATCTGAGGGGGGGGGGTGAAATAGGGGGGGGGGGGGGGGGGGGGGGGGGGGGGGGGGGTGGGGTTGGGGGGGGGGGGAGGGAGAATCTTGTTCCAGAGAGATGTCTCCTTTTTTTTTTTTTTTTTTGTTACCTCATATGTGTATGATTTTGTTTTAGTGCGCAGCCGCAGATATGGTAGTGCGATTCACTTGGCCACATACAGTATATGTCGATTGGAGTGTGGAGCAAGCTGACATACAAATGAATGGTGACCCCTATGTTTTCCTTGCCAGATTGCGGTGATTCATTGGTAGGGCATGATAGGTATGCTGTAGAGGAATGTGTTGGTTCAAGTGCACCATTTTGTGGGCTTTTGAATATGTTGCCCCAGTATGTTTTAGGTGAGCTCGCATAGTGTTGTTGTAAAGACGCTTCTGCGCTCACCAATTCAGAGAGTTGGTGAGAAATTGTTTATCGGAAATTCTGATGCAGGCAGTTGTGGCCTGAATAGGAGTGATGTTTGTGCACCATGTTGATTTGAAGTCTGACGAAATCATTTTTTGGTTGAATGCTGCAAATATTGATGATGAATATATAACGAGTCGTTGGGTGCGTGTGGGTGACTGGTGTGCATGAGTTATCATGGCATGCTCATTGTGGCGTTTAAGCATTCTTGGAGTTGGTGAAAAAAATGGTGTGGGAGAGTCATAACAGTTTTAGCCCCCCAATTTTTTTTATGGTTTGTAATTTGTTTAGCCTGGCAAAGGTGGGGCTTTTTCAGGGTGGGGTCCCTGGGAGCCAGTGAGAATTCCAGCAATCAGTGTGGCTGTGGTGTTCTTAAGTCTCTGTGTTGTGGCTGGGTGTAATGTCTCCAAGGAGTTTGTTCGGTTTATGTTAAGTTTGCCAGATCTTTGTAGCTTCATGGACCTCAGCCCCATTTGTATTCTTTGTGTTTGGTTAATTGTGGGGTTGTATTGTATTTAAGAGAAAGGTTATGTATTTTTAATATGTTTGAATTCTTGTTTAATAAAATGACTGCTGTGGCCACATCTAATCAAAAGTTTGTGTCAGTGTTTTAGTTTAGGTATAAGGTAGGTGTTAATAGGTTGATGGGGAGTGGGGTGTTTCTGTTTTAGAATTTAAGGGGTAATTATCACAGCAAATCTGCAATGCATAGGGTCATGTTTCGCCAGGACCTTAGTACTCTCAGGTTGACAATTAGGCGGGTTATCTGTAATGTCAATTTCTCACGCTGAACAGCTGTAAGGCCTTGATAAAGCGGCCCTTTTGCATGCAAGTCACAGTCAGCTCTCCTGTCATAAGGTTAATATGATAGGGATGTCCCTTGAGCATTTAATATTAGGGTGTATATTTTTTTTTTTTTTTTTTTTTTTTTTTTTTTTTTTTTTTTTTTTTTTTTGTTTTTTGGGGGGGGGGGTTATGGGGTGGTTTTGATATGAGTTTATTATTTGTAGGGGATTGTGATTTTTAGAGATTATTTGTTTATTGTTATTATTTGTGGAGTTGATATATTTTGGTATATTATTAGTATGATTGGTTGAGGAGGGGTAATTGGAGTATATTTGTATCAGAGTGTTAGTGTTTATTTATGTGGGTTTGTTGAATGGGGTGGGTGGATAGGTTTGTGGTGTATTTGGTTTGGTTTTGCTGGGAATTTGTATGGATGTGGAGTTGGGGGAGGAAGGGTGTGGGTGTATGGGGGGGTGGGGGGGTGAGAGAAGGAGGGGGGGATATTGAGAAATTTGTTTAATTATAATAGAGTGAGGAGTTTTGGATATTTAATATGAATTAGAGGGGTGTTTATAGATAGGGGGTGTCTCATCAGCAGCACACGAGCTTGATCATGTTTTTACTGATAAATTTTAACCCTTTAGATTCCATAGCCTTTTGCCCCACTGTTTAGATTCCTCCACTTACGCAGTGTCCCTCAAAATAGGCTGGGAAAAGGGCAGATACGAAGTTGGTGGCCGAAAAGTATTAGGGCAACCATGCAATATTTCAGATATCACGCATTTTTTGTTCGCTGAAAATGATTGCAATCAACAGAATTATTTGGTATCATTATCTTCATACTCAATTTGTCTTCCATGGGAATTATCATGTTTTTTTTATCCAAAAAGAATTGTCATAGAATCGCAAATTGGAAATAATTCCACACCAAAACATAAAACAGGGGTGGACAACAAGTAGCTGCAACTGTTGAAAAATCTATTGTGATGGCTGTTACTCTAAATTTGTGTGATTAACAGTCTACCTGTATATTATCGCTGTGGCGGACCATTAACAGGTGTTGTCAAGTAACTAAATTCACACTTGCAGCAGTTGACATGGATTAAAAGTTTGACTCAAGCTCTGTATCGCTTGTGTGTAAGGCCAGCATTGAGGCATTGGAGAAAAAAAAACAAAGAAGACGGCAAGAACTGTCTGAGACTTGAGATCCAATTTGTGTGGAATGCATGATTAAAAATATGCAAGGCTACCAAGTCCATCATCCAAGACGCTGAAGTTCCTGTGTCTACCGTGCGCAGTGTCTATCAAACTGGAAGTTTAAAGCCATGGCACTGTGACTTTCCTCCCTAGATGTGGACGGAAAAAGAAAAATTGACTGAGTGATTTCAGCAAGATTGTGCGATGTGAAAAAAGAACCTGGCGACTAAGCATCCAAACAAGTTCAAGTGCTGCCACGTAGCAATTCCTAAGGTACAAGCAGTGTCAAAACCGCGTACTTATACCGTGCGGCGGTCTGAATGAAAAGGGACTGTATGGTAGGATACCCAGGAAGTACGCTCCCTTACACTCTCTTACGGCGCACAGACATAAAATAAGGCCGCGGCTGGGAGGGGGGGGCACATAAACTTACCTGTAGGAATAAGCCTAAAAATGAATTTTTGGAAAGAATGTTCTCTGGTCAGATGAGACAAAAGTAGAGCTTTTTTGGGAAAAGGCACAACATAGAGTATTAAGGGGAAAAAAAAAAAAAAAAAAAAAAAAAAGGGATTCAAAGAAAAAACACGGTCCCTACGTCAAAAATAGCAAGGTTCCCCATGTTTTGGGTTTTCTTTGCGCCCCTGGCACGGACTGCTTGACCGTGTCATGGCATTTGAATCGAAGACTACCAAAAAATTTTGAAGCTAAGTAGGGCACAGTTGAGAAAGCGGGTCTCCCTCAAGGGCATGGGGCTTCCAGCAGGACAATGACCCAAAACCCCACTTCAAAAAGCACTAAAAATGGGTTTAGAGAAAGATGGGGATTCTAAAGTGGCCAGCAAAAGAGTCCCCGACCAAACCCCTAGAAAAACATGTGGAAAGGCACCCTTAAAACTCAGGGGAAATGGGGCAGTTTGCCAAAAAAGAATGTCTAAAATTTCCAGCAAGCATTTTAAAAAACTCATTTATGGGTTTCCGGGAACGGTTTTTCGCAGTTACTTTGGCTAAAGTTTTGCACCAAGTAAAGGCTAGGGTGCCAAAACTTTTGTCCGGCCCTTTTTGAATTTTGGGGGGAAATATCAAAGATTGATTTTTTTCTCCTTTTTTGTGTTTTTTTCATTTCAACAAAATAAATGAAATTTAATCCCAAAAAATTTGTGATGCAATCATTTTTAGGAAAAACTGAATATTACGCAGAATTGCAGGGGGCCAATACTTTTGGCCCCCCTGAGTTAAACACACAAAAACCACCAAACCTAAAAAAGAAGGATAATTCCCCGGGAAGCAGCATGGTGAGAATACTCCAAAAAAATTTTTACAAAACACAGCCACAATGAACAAGATGTAAAAAGGTTTAACAAGGTAACTAAAAGCAAAACCCAGAGGAACCCCACCTGTTTTTTTTCCCTTTTAAAAAACAGAAAAAAACACAGAACATCCTGATAGTGTTGAGCGTTTTTACGACAAAATTGGAAATCGGGAGGTTTTTTTGTTTAACGATTTTTCGAATCACCTATAATTAGGTTAAAATCTCCCAAAATAATCTATTTAAAATTTTTTCCCAAATTTTCCCGCGCTTTCCTGTCATTTTGGGGCCCGCAAAACACTTTCGAGTAGACGGGTGAGCTGGGTG
>JAODAL010038144.1:0-39554 GCA_025379985.1 Phyllomedusa bahiana
GCAGGGAGTGCGGTTCTTGTGCGGCCTCCTCTGGGCTCCTTCTTCTCCCTCGCTGGCTGTCTGCTTGCTGCAACCCGCAGACGCTGCAGGCTTGGGTCCGGGGCCTGTCCGGCAAGATGGCGCCTCCGGGGAAGATGCGCGGGAGGGCGGTAAGTCCTCCACAAAGTCCGAGAGCGGTGTAAAGTAGTTAGAGATCGCCAGACCGCTATCCGCAGGGGTCTTTCGGGTCTTCAGGGCTCTTTTAGAGCGTTTGCTGCCCATTCTGATGGCTGTAGGTACTGGTTTCTAGTAAATCCTGACGGAGCTCCACACGAACACGTCTTTCTCCTCACATGGCTGGCCACGCCCCCCTTTGGTGCGTTTTTGATGCGGTTTTGTGCAGAAAGGCAGAGCAGTTAATGCTGTACATTTTTGCACAAAAAAAAAAATGCATCAAAAAATGCACCCTAAACACAAGCAAGAAAGAAAGAAACAGTGGTGCAGAGAAACCCCTCATCACAGAGTCAGGTGTGCACTTGCTTTACAATCAGGGACAAGCCCACACTGACACTACATAATCACCAGCATAACCTACAACCCCCACCAATCACATCCCCAGTAGTCAGGTCACCATCACATAACACAGCACTGACTCAACACAGAAGTAAACTTACCCCTGACAGCAGAGACTAACAGGAGACGTCATCTCTGATGGGAGTTGTTCTCTTCTCCTTTTCTTCTCCTTCTGGCCCAAACCTCCATGATGTCTTCCCTGATGAGTTGTTCCCTTCCATTTCTTTCTCTGTCCGGTACAGCATGCAATGTCTTCTTCTAGTGGTCACTACTCGTCCCTGTAGAATTTACCACAAATACATCTTAGACTCCTCTCTTTTCCAGCACTTTCCTATCAATTCCCCAAACAGCGTATGTTAGACCCTAAAAATTAGAAATTAAAAATTGTCAGATAAGTGGCATGTAAATAGGTAGACCCCCATTAGGCAGACAGGGCCAGTATGTAGGTAGGCAGGGACAGTATGCAGGCAGGCAGGGCCAGTGTGTAGGTAGGCAGGGACAGTATGCAGGCAGGCAGGGACAGTATGCAGGCAGGCAGGGACAGTATGCAGGCAGGCAGGGCCACTTATAGGCAGACAGGGACAGTATATAGACAGGCAGGGACAGTATATAGACAGACAGGGCCAGTATATAGGTAGGCAGGGGCGGTATATGGGCAGGCAGGGGCAGTATATAGGTAGGCAGGGCAGTATATAGGTAGGCAGGGCAGTGTATAGGTAGGCAGGCCAGGGTATAGGTAGCCAGGGCAGGGTATAGGTAGCCTGATTGGACCTCTAACCCCTGATGAAGCCAGGTTAGCTGGCGAAACATGTCGGGACGGTCAGATATGACGTTTTAAATTGTGATTTCTCACCTCTGTCTAGAAGTGTCACCTGCTGCAGACGGTGTCACACGGGGACCTTATTTGTTTTGTGTCCATGAGATTAGGGACGACTGCCCAAGTAGGAGGCTTGGGATCCCTTACTGGAGCTAGTACATTGCTATAGATATAAGGCTCTCCTGTTAACAGGTGGTGCTCCACCAGACTTGATAATAGAAAAGGAGCTATTCCTTCTTTCAGAAGCAAAAAGGGTTAAATTACGAGGTTAGAAATCAGGTTTTTAGTGTGTATAGAGGTTAAGAGTTATACATAATAAAAGTTACCTTTTAGTGTTTTACAGATAGAGAACTGATAGAGTTTAAGTTTTCCTACGGCAAAATAGTAAATATAGTGACCTGTAGGCATAGTTCCCTCATCCCCCAGTCATTAGGGAACCCTGTAGGCGTAGTTCCCCCCCCTACCAGTCATTAGGGCCCCCTGTAGGCATAGTCCCCCCACCGCAGTTATTAGGGCCCCCTGTAGGCATAGTCCCCCCCATAGCTAATTACTTACCTGGCCGCGCTCCCCCGGCGTCTCCGTCTCCTCCCGGCCCCAAGCCTACTGCTTTTAGGCTTGGGGCCGAGGACAGGAAGCTCGGCAGGCGGCGCAATGACGTCACTCGCATCGTGCCACCTGCCAGCTATGTACGGCAGGGGCAGGGAGCGCACAGCTCTCTATGCCCCACCGTTCATCTTAATTGTATGCGCGCCGCATGGACGTGCATCCAATTAAGATACCCTTTATGAAGTAAGGGGGCGGAGCCCGCCGGCGGCGGCGGGACCCCTGGCTTCACAGACCGGCCGGGCCCGGTAGAGCAGTACCGGTTGTACTGCCCTATCGGCGGCCCTGGCCGGGCCCCGCAGCTCTGCACCCGCCGCAGTGAACTGTTATGTTCACTGCCGGCGGGCCCAGGAGCGGCATTACCGGGGTAGCAGACGTGATAGCAGCTGCCCCGGGGCGCGGGCCCCCTAAGCGACCGGGCCCCGTGGCAGTTGCTTCGTCTGCTACCCCAGTAGTTACGCCCCTGTGTCCGCAATATCTAAGTGGTTTCAGAGGAAGAGACAATTGTGTGGTGCTGGTGGGTTTTCACATCAACTGGGAGGAAAATGAAGGACCATAGGGCTTCCTTTAATGCACATTTTGTAGGCCCAGTGAATCCCTATTAAGTCTAATAGGATGCCTGTCAGTTTTATACAACAATCAAATAATTCCATGTCCAAGTCATCAAGCGGCACTGAAAAATAGTCTACAAAAGTTATGGACAAAAAGCTTGGGAAAAAAACATATAAGAGGTTATCAATTATAAACAGTTTTATCCTGCATTATGTTTGCCATATAATAAAGTAAAGAAAAAATAGTGCCAAAATTGCTGTTTTTTTTCCTCCATCTGCTTCTCAAAGAATGGAATAGAACAGAGATCAAAAAGTCAAATGTACCCTAAATGGTATAAAAAGAAAATTAAACACGATTCTGCAAAAAAAACAAATGCAGAAATAAAACTACTTGATGGGGAGTTCCTATCAGAGCTGTGGAGTCGGAGTCATGGAGTGGGTGTCCATTTTTGTCCCGGAGTTTTTATAAAATGGAATGACTCCGACTCCAAAAATATATAATAAATTGATACAGTTAGATCAATGCAGTGCCAAGAGCAACAGGAATTGGGTCTTGCCAGTGCTACTGCTATCTTATCTTCAGCCTCATCAGATGAGGAGTTTAATTTTGAAAAGTTATTTGGATGACATGGAGCAGCAAAGCGTTACCGCGGGGGAAAATATTCTGCTCCCATAGCAAACAGATTGACCAGATTTCAGCAACATTTTTCACTTGCTGTCAAAGAAGTAGAAAGTAGAAGTAGAGTTCACCCTTCGTCAGAACTAACTGTGCATGAGGCAATTATTTATACCCTGACATTGTTAGAGATATTGCCCATGTAGTCACCACTTTGCCACCAACCCAAATTAGTATAGAGAGGCTGTTCTCTAGCCTGGAAATAATTGGATCAAATTTGAGGTCATCTGAGGTCATCTATGAAGGATCTGATGGAGGCGATACTATTTCTCAGAACAAATTCATAGATGCTCTCAACAAATGTTATTCCGTACGTTTTTGTTGAAAAGTTTTTTTCTCACTTACTGCAGAGCGTTTTGCATATTTACAATTTATTAAAGTTTTTTGTGTTCTAAAGTTGTATCCAATAAATATATTTTATGTTCACTTAAAAAATTTTGATGTTGTATGGTTAAGGTGATAAAAAGCCGGGATGTTACCATTTTAATACAATAAAGTTATCACTTTAAACATGCGCCATGTATGAGGGAGTCGAGTTAGGCCCCGTTCACACGGCTTATTTGGGCACGGATTGGCGGCGTACTCCGCGCCGGATTTGCGCTTCAGTACGGCGCCAATCCGTCCCCCGTCATTACGGTAACCACTGCTCTCATAGAACAGTGGAATCCGTCGCTCCTCCCCTTCGGCAAATTCCCCCCGCGGGGGAGAAAGTGACATGCACATTATTTACGGCGTGGACGCGCCGTAAACAATGCATTGTCTATGGGGCCGGGAGAGGGCGCCCCCACCTCGCTCCGGCCCCCGCCCCCGTCCCCGCCCCTTATTCACGGCGGATTTTTTGAGCTCAATACGGCTCACAAATCGTGGGAATAACCCCGTGTGAACACGGCCTTAGTAAAATTGAGGACTCTGAGTTGGAGCTTTGGCTTACTGACTCTAGAGCCCTGGTTCCCATCTTGCACTTGATGGCATATATATCTATTTGTTCTATGGGAGTTGAACACACCTGTACTTGGAACTCCCATAGAACAGAATGGAGAGTCGTGTGTCAGTGAGACAGTGAGACTGACTCTCCATTCTAAGTCAAGCCTTTTGGGGGCCCGATGCCAAGACAGGTGTGCTATCATATCTTCAGTCTCATCAGATGAGAAGTTTAATAGCATGATTATTGTATCATAAGGGTGTTAAAAAGCCTGATGTTACCATTTTACCACAGAATACCAAAATACCACAAAGAGTATGTTACCATATAGTGCGTTACACTTTGATGGCAAATCTTATCAATCTGCCATCAAAGTGTAAGATGGAAATGCCCCTTTAATTTGTTTTTTTGTAATTGCAAAGATCTTGAGAATTAAGTTATTGTGTTACAGGAAACACCATGAGAAATTTAAAAAAAAAGCGGTTGAAATTGAAAAAAAATGAATGACCTCCAAAATCGTACCAATAACTACAGAATATCCTGCAATAATAAGTCCTTATACAGCTCCGATAAAGGAAAAATAAAAATGTTGTGGATCTTTGAATGCAGCAACACACAAATAGTTTTTTTTTTTAAACTTTTATATTAGTGGAAAATAAGTAAGTAAGCCAACCAAAAAATGGTGAAAGACAGAGCAAAGTGCACCAAATCTCTCACACAGTGTGCACCACTGCAATAAATTTGGCGCACCCCCTGCCTGTCTCATCTAGCTTTAAGTGTTTGTAATAAGCTCCCCCAATGTCTATGGAGAAAATTGTTTTAAAGTAATAAAGACCTTTGGTTCATTTGGCTACTGGCTGAATGGGTTCGAATAAAAGTGTTATAATCAGAACAGCTGTCAATTCCTTCCCCGCATGAATGATATAGCGTCTGGCATATAGTTGCCTCTTTCTAGTGCAGCTAAGAGAAAAGATATACATTTAACAAAATTATATATTTGTTTTGGTTTTTTTAATGTTGGTATGATTTCAATTCAAAATGTATATTGTACAACTGTGTTGGCTATGCATGGATCTAATCATAATTGAACTGCAGTGTCACCCTGAACACTTTTTTCCTTTTCTAGCTTTTTTCCCCCATGTACTATAAACCACTAATCTGGAATCAGTCCGAGTTTAGCACTGACAAGCTGAGCTTTGCACTATCGATCAGGATCTACCTACAATAATATTTTCTCTCAATGACAAGACAACTGGCATTAACTTCTAAGCCTTTAAAAACCGTTATATGTCACAATGTAACCTGAATGATGTTTAACCAATAAATACACCTGTCCGCTAGAATCAAGGATTTACTAGTCTCCATTCCCAGTATTGTCATACAGAGTATATATAGGGCTACATTGGTGTAAGACAGTAGATCAGCCTCAATTGCTGTCTCCACATGTACTATGTACAGTATACCTGCACTGTACCTGACCCACATGTACTGTAAGAATATCTACCCTTACTATATGTACTTAACCACTACAAACCTGTACTACATGCACTGTACTTCTCTCTACTTGTACTACATTTACAGTACTGCCTCTTACCTCTTCTACATGCACTGTACTGCCCTTACCTGTACTAAATTTACTAAACCACTCTCTATCTGTACTACACATAATGTATTGTAATGCTTTATACCTGTACTACATGCACTGTACATCTCTCTACCGTAAAAATGTACTGTATAACTCAACCTTTTACTAAAGTATTTTATGCTTTTAACATGTATATTATCTGTACGCCTTTATCTGTACTACATTTTAGTATGCTTCTACAGTATTATATGTACTGTTCTGTCTATACTACATATATTGCACTGCTCTTTACCTGTACTACATGAACTGTACTGCTCTCTACATTTTGAAATTTATACGTACTGCTCTTCCCTATACTGTATGCTTTACTTGTTATATATACGTCTGTCTTTTTTGTACTCCCTTCTACTTGTATATATACTGTACTCTACCTTGCTGTATGCTTTACATGTAGTATATATACTGTATCTCTTTCCCTTGTTACTGCTTCTACATGTATATATATACTGCTCTCTCCCTGTGCGTATGCTCTTACTGTATATATATATGTATGCTCTTACCTGTAGCGTACTGCTCTCTACATGTAGTATATATACTGTACTGCTCTCTACCTGTACTGTACTGCTCTCTACATGTAGTATATATACTGTACTGCTCTCTACCTGTACCGTACTGCTCTCTACATGTAGTATATATACTGTACTGCTCTCTAACTGTACTACATGTACTGTACTGCTCTTTACATGAAGTGTATGTACTTTATTACCCCTACCTGTAGTACATGTAATGTCCTGCTTTCCATGTGAGGAAAGCTGAGGATTTGGAGTTCTGCAATATAAAAAAAATGGAGATCCATGCTGTATAAAGACACAATATATCATACCTGAAAGTTCACTGATTTGTCTGAAATGTTTTCTGTGCTAATTTGTGTATTCCTGTGCTGTATGTAGCCTCCTCTCTCAGCAGCCCAGCATCTGCACTTCTTGACTGAAAATTGTGTCCTTTTGTCCTGTCCCAGGATCCGTTGCTGTGCTTGCTCTATCTTCCTTTCTACCAACCTCAAACTCAGTGAACACCTCCTGTTTTCTCCCTCACGGTGAAGGTCTTAATAGATGAGACCAGAAGAGTGTTCACCTGATCTGCTGTGCATGACACACAAAAGTTTCCTGTCATACAACATCTGATGAAATAAAAAGTATTCAAAAAGTAACATGTATGCAAAGATTGTACTAATAAAAAAAAGTTTCAGCCCACAACGTAAAAGCCCTCACACAGGTCCATAGAAGATAAAAAATAAAAAAAGTATATTGGTCTAAGAAAATAACGAGCAAATAAAAAAAAAAAAGTAAAATGTGTTGAAAACCGCATAAATTTTGTATCACCAAAAATGTACAGACCTGCAGAAGAAAGATAACATTTCATTTATATTGGAAATAATGCATTAAAACGACCCCACCCCCCACATTTTTTTCTTATTCTACCTCACAATTCTTTTTTTTGTTTCCCAGTACATTAGATGGTACAAAAAATGGCACTATTAAAAAGTACCACTTGTGCCACAAAAACAAGGCCTCATATTTAGAGAAAAATGAATAACGCAATAGCTCTTGGAAGGTAGGGAGGAAAAAAATAACATAACTTAAACAAAAATCATTGCGGCCGGAAGAGGTTAAATGAACATGTATCCGATAATAAGAACATTCCAGAGAAAACTCATTCTGTGTGTTAGGAGAGGGTGGTGCATGACATACGGACTCAGTCTTTGGTTTTCTCTGAACCCCTGGGTCATACAGCACCTCCACAATCCCCGCAGTAGTTTGGAAGGTTTCTCTAATTTTGCAGAGGTCTATGTTCTAGTGACGGGTTCTCTTTAAAGTGACTACACTACTCACAGAAATTTAAGGATATTTGGCTTTTGGTTGAAATTTCAGAATGAACATAAAATTCCTTGAAATTTTGTAAGGGAGGTGAGAGGAAATAAAGATGATTCGTAACGGTTTACATCAGTGTGGTTTGCGTGCCAGACGACTGGCAAGGGTACTTCACACAGGCATCATCGTCTTGCATAGGCCAGGGAGCATCTACTCTGGATGAGGGACCGGTGGTCCTCAGTGCTGTTCAGCGATGAAAGTCGATTCCCCTGAGCATTTCTGCTCAGAGGGAATCGACTTTCATCACTGAACAGCACCACCAATGATGCTGGAGACATCAAGGAGAGCGCTATATATCAGCTAGGTCAGGTACCGGACTGATGACCTTGCCGCTTGTCTAGCACGCTGACCACCTGAATTGTCTGACGTGACACTTTCTGTGACTCTTCCAGCCTGCATCTCTGTTGCAACCTGCTTTCTACACTATGTGACAGTCTAAGCTCAGTGGCCACTTCCATCTGAGAGCATCCTGCTTGATGCCTTGCAATAGTTAGGTAGTGTTGATCAATTTTAAGGTGTTGTCTTGGTATCATGATGTCAAAATGTGAACAGCATCATGGGGAGGACTGTTTAAATCCCAGTTGAAAGTGATCTAATAAATGTACTGGGCGATTCAGGGATCAAACATCTGTTGTGAATTTTGTCACTAAATTACTTGTTAGAGATCAGCAAGTTGTGCAAAAAGTACTGAACCATTGAACAGTTGGACACGTGCATTCGGAAAGGAAAGAGATGGTCTTGTTTAGTTCATTAAAAGCATTTTCAAGAAATTTTATGTTCATCTTGAAATTTTAATCACAAGCCAAATATCCCTAACTTTCTTGTGAGTAGAGTAAGTTAAGCGCCCCTTGCTGGAGACAACATAAGCAAGTGACAGACAGGAAGTCTCCAGCGCAGTGTCCCTTATTCTATAAGATGCAGCAGTTTCAGAGCATTTACTACTCAAATGCAGTTTGCTGCTTGTTTTGCTTATTCATGAGCAGGTGTAAGCCCAGCCTACCCAATGCTGATTCTATCTATTACTGTGGTTAGGTAGAAAGTAGTCAATAAGCAGCAGGTGCATGGGGCTTATATTGGGTGGCCGGGGCTAATGTTCAGTGCTGAATCCGCCTCATAATCAGTGTCTGAATTTGACTACGAAACGCCTTTCATTGCTTAAAGGGTGCGTTCACATGACTGATTTGGACGCCGATTCTGGGTGGACTGAGCGCTGAATCTGATCCAGAATCAGTGTCTAAAGCTGACTGCCATCCGCTTTACATTCTTTCTAATGGAAAATCCAAGCTGTTGTTCACAGGACACCGATTTCTTCTCAGGGCTAAAAAAGAACTGACATGTCAATTCTTGAGGTGGATAACGCACTGAATCCTCACCTCACATTATAGTATATTGCAGGCTGAAAATCAGCCTCTTAAAATTAGCATCAAAACCATGTCCAAGATCCACGGCTACTGACGAGGATTTTAAGTGTGGACTCCAAGCTGATTTAGCGCTAAAATTTTTAACACTGCAAATCAGATGCTTGAATGACCAAAATGAGAAATCCGTGTCACTGAATTTCCTCGACGCTGAAAATTGTCAGTGCTGAAAAAGAACTGACATTTCAATTCTTGAGGCAGATTCAGCTCTGAATCCTCACACGGTATATAGAGGCAGAAAATCTGCCTCTGAAATCAGCATAAGGCTATGTCTACACAGCAGTGGACAAAAAACGGCCTGAAAACCAAATCCTGAAAATGTTCATAAAACTGATTTTTATTTTGTCCACTGCCTGTCAAAAGCTGCTGAAAAAATGTCATTTTTTTGGCACGATTTGTGTTTTTGCCGTGTTTTGTTATGCACTTTTTTTGCAAAAATGCAAAGCATTATAATTGCTTCAGATTTCTGCAAAAAAGACCCAAAAAATGTCCAGTGCTTTACACAGACTCCAATAGTAAATTTTCTACTTTTGCAACGTTTAAAAAATAACCAGCAAAAAAAAAGAGCAGAAAAAAAAAAAATTCTGTGGAGACAACAGGACGTTTTTACTATACAAGTCTATGGAACCTCTTTACAGCGTTTTTATAAAACGAAAAACAATGAAAAATGTTTTTTGTGTGCAGTGGAGACATAAGGTGACATGTATGAGCCCCGTTCGCTATACTGTTAAAACGCCTGCACGACAATATCAGGAGCATAACAGAGCGCCTGCAGCACTTTGTAATGTGCTTGATATCGTGGGGGTGTGCGGGAGGCGGGTGCATTACAATTGTATGATTCGACACATTTATGAATGGTAGAACGACAAAAATAGGCGCATTACTGCTGGAACAGGTAGACTACTTTAAAAGTGGTTTACCTGAGCCAGAATTGTCACCTTTGCGCTAGAATGCGCCTGATTTATGACCTGCAGTAGAGCGGGTTCATAAATCAGGCGCATTCTACATTATTATAATGCGCATAAAAAGTGGTGTCTAAGCGCTAAAAATCATACGCACATAGCCTCCATAGCATTCAAAATCTGTGCTCAACAGGAAAAGATTTTAGGTGTGGATTCCACACTGATTCAACACTGAAAAATCGCCTTTTGGTTTTTCAAGAGAGTTTGGGATTAGCATCTCCCCCCTGCGAGTACAATATGTCATATTGTAGGGGGAGAAAATTTGACAGTAATTTGTTGCCGGGAATACGCCCGCGATAAGCATGTCTGGGGGGGCCGTTGCCCGGCTCCCGTCCTTTGGGAATTAGCGTGATCAGCGCTTTGCTTCCAAACATCCGGTGTTTGCGGCGCTACTATACGGCCGCAATAGCCGGTGAACATACCCCTTGAGTAGTTCACCCGGGGTTGTTGGATCCGTTTTTGGATCCGAAAAAGCAAAAGCGCTGCTAAATCGCACCCAACACCAGGTTAGTTTGGACCGTTTTTGGCGCAGCAAAAATGCACCCTATTTAATTTTAAATGGGGCACCGCCGTAAAACGGAAAGAATTGACTTTTCAATTTTTTAAAAAGAGGCGAAAAAAACCGCATCACAAAGACCATAAAAAAAACAGCATTGGTGTGTTTCACATTGAAAGCAATGCACATTGTTAGATACGCGTTTAGGTCCGTTTAGGGTCCAAAACACGGATCCAAACTCGCATCTAAAAATGTATCCCAACACGGAGTCAACATCCCCTTATGCAGCATATGCTATTGCAGGCGCCTTAAATTTTTCAGAAAAATAACGAAAGGGAAAAATTTGGTATCTTTCCAAAAACCTTGATCTTGAAATGGACGGTTGGGTCATTATTTTATTTATAGGCAAAAAAAAAAGATAAAATGTTTCCTTTCTGAAAATCCTTGGAGACAGGAAAACACGGGCACAAACGATAAGTGGATGAGATACAAACCTGAGCAATTTCAGAAATGTAATTTTTTTTCACATTAACTTTGTAGTACGCCTGTAACAGAAATAAGGAAATGTAATTACATGAATGAAATAATTAAACTTTGTAATTATTTCATGATTTCAATGAATCCTGGTAGAATTCTCTTTGCAGAATATAATTAAGATTTACTATTCTGGACTATGAGATTATTTGATTAAAACTTTTTTTGTTAATCACTTTATGTATCTTAAAATGGATCTGTTGGATATTTAGGGCAGCACAATAAAATGTGAAGTCTGGTTACTAGAGACCACTGTGCGAATGAGGAGAGTGCCCACCCCTCCTCCTCCTCGGACCCCTTCACCGTCCGCCTGTATACAAGTTGATGGTCAGTCACTGGGGGGAAGGGGCAATCGCCTTATACATACACTGGACTCTGAGTCCCCTATATTCTTCATTAGGTTCTATATCATTGGGACCTGTCTCTATAATATGCAGCATTCTGGCTTACTGACAATTTCTACTTGTTGGAATGGTCCATTAGTAATATCACAAAGTGTCCCTCATAGTCAGCTGTTATCTGTAGGGAAAACCGGGTCGATCAATGGTCCATTTCCTAGAGCAGAACACATTACAGGGAACGCATTAGCATTACACGATGCAACAATGATCAAGGAAGTCTCGTGGGTGATACTTAATACGTGACAGGCTCCAGCGGGATACTCAATACCGGCCCGTCTACTGTCTTATGAAAATGTACGAACGCCCTCATGCGCCTAGGTTATGAGATTCGGCTCGGATGAGGGACGTTTTATCCCACACGCTGGAGTAAGGCAGGCTGAAAGGATCCTGCTCTACGACAGGGAAAAAGTTTGTCTGAGGGCCCCTTACTCCTGGCCAACGATAATGGGGACCCTGACCAAAGTGATGCCTGCCTAACGAGGGTCCCGAACTCGAGCATCCATATCACACCGTGCGGGACAACCCTGTTTATTCTTACAGAAGACTGTTAAAAAAAATAAAATAAAAAAACATTAAATAAAAGGCATTTAATTGATGTCTCCAATGGTTAATTGCTGGGGGTCTGACCATAGCTAACTGGTCAGCAGCCACTGGCTCTGCAGCCTGCCCCTCCTGAGGGTTCCCTGAACCGAGGCAATTCCAATCACCCCGCTTTGCAGGGAACCACACTTTTTTTAAAACAGTTTTTTTTATAGAAATTTTCAATAGAAAAAGAACATTACAAAGTCAAAACCATGTAAAATATACAAAGAGTCGTCAAACAGTACCCTCTGTATATCTATAAAGTTTCAATACTCAAAGTATATTAACATAAATGATCACATCTACTGTCACAACACAGGACATGGAGTCACATTATTATGAACAATAAGAAGAAAAAAGCAATTGCTATAATGTTTAAAAAAACAAAAAAACAGACAAGAGATGAAATCTGCGAATCTCAACCTCTGTCAATCTACACCCAACTTATAGCATGAAGGGAACCATACTTAACCCTATTCACTTGAATAAGCTGTGCTGTGGCCACCTGTTCAGTGAGCAGCAGGAGTGGCACTGTGGGGGGAAAAACAAAAAAGGGGACAGAGAGCCACGCCAGAGCTGTGTCCCATTCATGTTCAGGATGTTTGGGTTTTCATAGGGTTACTCAGAACATCCGAACAATATGCCATCATTGATGAGATGGGTGTACCGCTTAAAGTGGGCTATATACCAGACCTGGACAAAACCTACTCACTTTTCGGAGTCCGCAGTGATACACTCTGTAGACAGTGTGTCATTGCTCTGTATCACAAAACCCTCTTGCGGCACTTTCCATATTCACTATTTCCTCCACAGCTTACACACGATCTACAGAGAATCCAGAAGAAAAGACAGATATAAAGGAATCCTTCATCCCGCCCTTCCTCCTGGACCTGTTCTGAGTACCGAAAAATAAAACACTTTGCAGCCAGGATTTGTGGCCCCTGCAGTGTAGTGCCCTGCACACTTCTGCCAGTACGGTAGTAGCAGCAGTGTCTCTCCACTTTCCACCTGTAGTTACGGTTCAGAGACCCCCCAAACCTCTTTTTTCCTGCAGTAAAAGCAGCAGAGTACCTGTCAGGAATCTCCTGCTATGACGTGGAACTTGTTTACTGTGTTTGCCCTTAAGTTTGCCCTCAGTCAAGATGGTGGATCGTGTCTCAGCTGGGTGCCATCTTGTTTCCTGTTGCCAGCCTATATAAACTCCTCAAGCCTGTTGCGCATTGCTTGAGTATTGTGTTAAGCTCCTGCTGTGCAGTCCTCTAGCCTGGAACTTGCCTTCCCGTTAGTTCCTCAGCTTTGCGGTTTACCCTGCAAACTTCTGATACCTACGTATCTCTCAACTGTGCTTTTCCGGACCTTGCCTGGATCCAGTCTTCATCTCTGCTGCCTCCTGTTCCTGTCTGCATCTGCCTTCGCTGTGTTCAAGCCAGTCCTCGCCATTGGATTCCAGCTGTATCCACTAGTATCGTGACAGTACCTTTCTCATGTATTAGTAGCAGCAGGGCTCTGTCACCACAGTAATTGTAGCAATAGGGTTCCCTACAATCCCCCAGTTAAAGAAGAAGCAAACTCCTCTTTTCCCCCTGTAGTTGTATTAGTGGTATCAAGTTTCCTTCCCTCTTTCCCTCCAGTAATCGTGTCATCAAGGTCTTTCCCCCTATCTTTCTCCCCTAGTAGTAGTTGTACAACTACTAAAAGGTCTCCCTCACACAGCTCTTGTCTGCAGGTACAGGCAGTCCCCGGGTTACAAATGGGATAAGGACTGTAGGTTTGTTCTTAAAGGGGTTTTGCCACAATGTAATGTTGATGTGGAATTCTCCAAAATGGGTATTTATTCACTTTTCTAAATATATATGATTACAAAAAGTGACGCTTCTGAGAGCTACAGCATTGCTCAGTCCTCCTTAGTTTCCTGAAAGTTTACATTAGACACGACCAGGACACTGACAGGAGCTGATCTGGCCGTGCTTGGGTGTTTGCACTTCTTATCTGATGACAGGGAACATGAAGGAGCTTGCAAGGGGCTGGGGAGAACATGCAGTGTATGAGGTTGTCTGCTGTATTGAGAATGCACTGGTTGTAATGTAATTATTTGAGTAACCATTGCAGACGTTCCCTTCTTCCTCGCTCTCTGCTCACCCACCTCCCTCTCACCCCTGCAGCCGTTCATGAATCAGCATGCTTTGTTTATCTTCTCTCTCGAGCAGATAAGAGGTAAGGAACTCACTTCGCAGCAAAACCCCTTTAAATTGAATTTATATGCAAGTTGGAACAGGTATATCTATTAAATGTAACTCCAGCACAAAAGTTTTTTTTTTTTTTAGTTTTGCATAGTGCAGAGAAGGGTTTTTACATTTGCTTTGCTGTCTGTGCCCCTGTTAAGGAGATTTCACTTCATGTGCTGCTGTGGCATTCTGAAACTTGTTGTTCTACAGCTACTATTTGCTGAGGAATATGGAACTACAAGTGCCAGCACGCCCCATATGTCTCCGTTTGTAACTAGGGGACAGATATAAGTCGGAACGTTGTAAGTCGGGGACTGCCTGTACTTACCTCTCACATGTCCACTGGATGAGCCACCTGCTGCTGGGAGTCTACATTTCTAAGGGGGAATTAATACTGGAGGACTTCACAGCGGAGATTCCCTTTAACGTTATGTAGGACAGTTGACATCTACTCTTCACTAGCTCTTTGCCAGATATGGATGACTTTCAAGAAATGCTAGATCAATGTGACAGAACTGGTTCTTTTCTAAGTAAGATGTCAGCTTTAATTCATCCTCAATTCATCCTTCAATGTATTATTTATACTTGTACTATCTATTAAGAGAAATCTACATAAGGGCAGGAGGACATGAGGTCTGAAGAGGCAGTAAAGTTAAACAAGTTGTTAACTTCTTTACTTTTTTAAATGTCAAAAGTTCAGCCAATTCTTAGTAATGTTTTAGAAACTTTGGTTTCAACGAACATGGAGAATACGGTTACTTTTCCATTAGCAGTTGTCACCCATCATTTCTATTCTGTTACACTGCTTTCCATAATGTAATAGTAGGTCAAGGACTGCAGGTACTTAAAGAGAACCTGTCTCCTAGTTAATGCCCCCCTTGCTTAGGACAGCACATGCTTGTGTCTGACCTTCTGTTTCCAGCGCTGTGTCCCTTATTCTGTAAGATGCTGCAGTTTTTGAGTATTCAGTGCTCAAACCTGGAGTTTTCAGCCAGAAAAGTCATTTAAAACCCCTCCCACCTGAGGCTAGCCCCGCCCACCTCAACTGATAAACCTATTACTTTGAATAGGTAGAAATGTGAATAACTGTCAGTTAGCCCCGCCCACTGGCAGTTATTCACGTTTCTATCTTCAAAGTAATAGGTTTATCAGTTGAGGTGGGCGGGGCTAGCCTCAGGTGGGTAGGGTTTTAAATGACTGACTCTTTTCTGGCTGAAAACTGCAGGTTTGAGCACTAAATACTCGAAAACTACAGAATCTTACAGAATAAGGGACACAGCGCTGGAAGCAGCGGGTCTGACACTAGCTTGTTCTGTCCTCAGCAAGGGGGGAACAAACTATGTGACAGGTTCCCAAAAAAGCACCTTGCCTAACTTTTATGTCGTGCGATTGCTTGGACGCTCTTGCTGTGCCAACCTGATTGGCTGATGGAGGGTGGTTGTAATACAAAGTGAGATTGCCACTGCACAGCAACACTCCTGCTGCAACAGCCAGAGAAAACTGTGCCCTTGTGATCAACAGAGTGAAGATGGCTATAACTCACAGCAACACTACAGGCAGGATCAGAGAAAGCGGTGCTCACATGATCACCACTGAGGGTACGGTTGTGATACACAGCGACTCTCTAGCTGCCATTGCTGGGATCAGAGTAGCTCACATGATCATCAGAGTTAGGATGGCTATAACATACAGAGATGCAGATTTATTAATACTCTCTAAAACTTACACAGTGTAAACTTAGTCTGGACAGTCTAAAAAGGTGCACGATGTATCATAATATTCATAAATCTGAAGCATGTCTATACTGTCTAGTCTAAGTTTGCACTTTTTGTTTGTTGACTTAGTTTACGCCACCAATTGTGTCAACAATTTGGCGCACAACAAGCCAGGCCCTGTTCCACGATCCTTACCGCAAAGTCATGCACCATTTGTCAGCTGCGGTGCAGAAGTGCGTAAAAGCTATTTAAAAAAAATATGTAGCAAATGTGGCTTTAAGCATGCACACCAATATTCTCACACAATTGCCATAGTAAATCTCTACAGCCGCCACTGATTGTATCAGAATAAACGGTGCCCACATGATCACTAGGGGGAAATGGCTGTAATGCACAGGGACTCTCATGCTGCAACTATTGGGATCAGTTAGAACTCTAAGGGCCACATGTATGAAAACTGTTTAGGTCTAAAATTCACTTTTTTGCTCATAGTAACCTATGTGGAAAAAAAAGTGAGTTTTAGACCTAAACATACATGTGGCCCTAAGTGTTAGGATCGCACTGTATATGGGGTGGGGACCCTGTTATAACCATGATCACCATGGCCCTTTTGGGACATTGTATATACATTATTTCACAAAAGTTAATACACCCCTGACATTTTTGTAAATATTGTATTATATCTTTTCATGGGACAGCACTGAAGATATGACACTGTGATACAATGTAAAGTAGTCAGTGTACAGCTTGTATAACAGTGTAAATTTGGTTTGCCCTCAAAATAGTTCAACACACAACCATCAACGTCTAAACCGCTGGCAACAAAAGTGAGTACACCCCTAAGTGAAAATGGACAAATTGTGCCCAAAGTGTCAATATTTTGTGTGCCCGTCATTATTTTCCAGCACTTCCTTAACTCTAATGGGCATGGAGGTCACTTCACAGGTTGCAGTCACTGGAAACCTCTTCCACTCCTCCATGACAACATCACGGAGCTGGTGGATACTAGAGACCTTGTGCTCCTCCACCTGCCGTTTGAGGATGCTGCGCAGATGCTCAATAGGGTTTAGGTCTGGAAACATGCTTGGCCAGTCCAGCACCTTTACCCTCATTTTCTTTAGCAAGGCAATGGTCGTCTTGGGGACGTTATGTTGAAATAATGCTCTGCGGCTCAGTTTACGATGGGAGGGGCTCATGCTCTGCTTCAGTATGTCACAGTACATGTTGGTATTCATGGCGCCCTCAATGAACTGTAGCTCTCCACAGCCGGCAGCACTTCTATAGCCCCAAATTATGACACTCCCACCACCATGCTTGACAGTAGGCAAGACACACTTGTCTTTGTACTACTTACCTGGTTGCTGCCACACACACTTCACATAAATAAGTTTATCTTGGTCTCATCAGACAACAGGAAATGGTTCCAGTAATCCATGTACTTAAAGGGGTTTTGCCACCATGTAATGTTGATGTGGGAACCTCCAAAATGGGTATTTAATCACTTTTCTAAATATATGTGATTACAAAAAGTGAAGACTCTGAGAGCTACAGCATTTCTCAATCCCCCTTAGTTACCTGAAAGCTTCCACTAGACACGACCAGAGGGACCAGAGGAGCTGACAGGACGCACTTGCGTGAGACACTTCTTATCTGATGACAGGGAAAATTAATGAGCTTTTAAGGGACAGGGAAGAAAGTGTAGTCTATGAGGCTGTGTCTTGCTGTATTGAGAATCCACTGTTGTACTGTTATTATTTTGAGATGCTCCCTTATTCCTCACTCCTTGCTCACCCCCTCCCTCTCTCCCCTGCAGCCTTCATGACTCAGCATGATTTGTTTATATTCTACTCTCGTGCTGATAAGAGGTAAGTAACTGGCATCCTGGCAAATCCCCTTTAAGTCTGACTGCCTTCAACAAACTGTGTACGGGCTTTCTTGTGAATCATCTTCAGAAGAGGCTTCCATCTGGGACGACAGCCATGCAGACCAATCGCGATTTTACTACGATTTGTGCCGCAATTTTGGTGCAGCAATGTACAGCATTAATTGCTGTGCTTTCCTGCACAAAAAAGGCATAAAAAAACACATTGTGTGAAAGCACCCTAGGTGATAAAACAAAAAAAACAAACTAGAAACTAAATACCTTTGCTTCTTGTTCGATCCGGAGTTCAAAATCCTTGAGCTGATTTTCCATTAAAATCTTTTCTTCGTCCAAACGCTTCAGATATTGATTTAAGGCTCCCTAGAAGTCCAACAAAAAAGGACATTTGTTGAAAAGAATGCTTATCAGTAAAACAACTTTAAAGTGTGAGATTAAAAAACTGACAGATTTACAGACACACTGCGTTAAATATTTAAATGTAATTTCAGATGTTATACATGTAAAATGTGATGGTTTTAACAGTTCATTGACCCTTAAAGGGGTGTTACAGTTGAAACCAGGAGTTTACACACACTATATAAAAAGCACATATGCATGTTTTTCTTACTATCTGACAAGAAATCAGAATAAACCTTCCCTGTTTTAGGTCAATTAGGAATCAAAATTATTTATATATGCCAAAATAATGAAAGAGAATTGTTTAAGGCATTTTTATTACTTTCTTAGTCAAAAGTTTCCATACATTTCATTAGTATTTGGTAGCATTGCCCTTAAACTGTATGACTTGGGTCAAACGTTTTGGATATCCTGCCAAAAGCTTCTAACAATAGTTGGTAGGAATTTTGGCCCATTGCTCCTAACAGAACTGGTGTAACTGAGCCATGTTTGTAGGTTGCCTTGCCCGCACCTGCCTTTTCAGCTTTGCACATAAATTTCCAATAGGAATGAGATCAGGCCTTTGTGATGGTCATGCTAAAATATTGACTTGGTTATCCTTAAGCCACTTTGTAACCAGTTTGGTAGTATGCTTCGGGTCACTGTCCATTTGGAAGACCCATTTCCGCAGAAGCTTTAACTTCCTGGCTGATGTCTTGAGTTGGTGCTTCAGTATTGCCACAAAATCTTCTTTCCTCATGATGCCATCTACTCTTTGAAGTGCATCAGTCCCTCCTGCAGCAATGCAACCACACAACATGATACTGCCACCCCGATGATGGTGTTCTTAGGCTTCCAAGGTTCTCCCTTTCTCCTCAAAACGTAACAATGGTCATTATGGCCAAACAGTTCAATTTTGTTTCATCAGACCACAAGACATGTGTTATGGTCATGCCCGGCAGACCTCCAGCTTTGGACTCCAGTCGTCAGCCACGGCTGTTGTGACGTAAACTGCGGTTTATGACATAACGGTTTGTATTTATCTTACTGTGTGAACTCGGTTTTACTTCTCTACTTGCTCAATTGAGTCCTAGCCAATGCTCGTGGCTAGGAATCCTCCAGCACTCTTTTAATCTGTTCCTTGCTGATTGACGGTTTTTTAACCCAATCTGGTTTTGTTGTTCCACCTATCACCTCTCTTCTGTTTTCCCTGGTTCCCTATTTAAGGATTCCTTTGCCTCTCAGCTTTGCCTGCTATACTGGTCTTCTTGTTGCCTGTAGCTAGCCTTCTTCCTTGCCATTACTTTTTACCTGACTTTTTGGCTTTTGCTTTTGACTTCTCTTCTCCTCCCGTATTTGTACTAACGTCTTCCAGCTGTTACTTATCGCCCTCGGCTTACATTTTATTCTTCTGTTTTCCCGGGTTTTGATCTCCCCGTTTTGTGTTCTGTGTCCTGTGTCTACACTTATTTAGTGTAGCCAACCTTTTACGGAGTTGGGTTCCCCAAAAGGCAGGGACAGCGGTTGGTACCAGAGTCAGGGCCTCACTCTGTCTGTGTCTGCTGGTGTGCCCCTGACCAGTCCGTGACAACATGTCTCCAAAAATGTAGGTCTTTGTTCCTGTGTGCATTTGTAAACATTAATCTGGCTTTTATATGTTTCTTTTGGAGTAATGGCTTCTTCCTGGCAGAGTGGCCTTTCTGCCTATGTTGATACAGTACTTGTTTCACTGTGGATAATGACACTCTTACCAGCTTTCGCCAATATCTTCACAAGGTCTTTTGCTTTTGTTCTTGGGTTGATATGCACATGTTGGACCAAAGCACGTTTATCTCTGAGACACAGAACCCATCTCCTTCCTGAACAGTATGATGGCTGGACATTCCCGTCTTGCTTTTATTTGCGTAAAATTGTTTGTATAGATGAATGAGGCACTTTCAGGTATCTGGAAATTGCATCCAAGGGTGAGCTGGGCTAATTAATGTGTAAATTGGGGCTTTTCCTGGGAGCTGCGGCCATTTGTGAGATCTGACTAGATACGAAGTTGGAGGAGGGAGAATGATTTGTCATTTTTTGAGTGAATTTTCCTCACACTAATTGACCTAAAACAAGTAAGGTTTATTCTGGTTTCATGTCATATAGTGAGAAAAACATGCATATTTGTGTCTTTCTATATAGTGTATGTAAATTTCTGGTTTCAACTGTCTCTTAGGAGAGGTTCCCTGAACGTGTCGGCTCAGAATGGAGAGCTGGTTGCACTTTTGCTTTACTTTTCATTCTGCATCTATTTACGCAAAAAAAAACCCAAAAAAAGCAGCATATGTGCCTTGCTTTAAAGATAGCCACATTAAATATACATCTACAAAGTAACAATTATTTTATTGTTTAAAGCATCCACTGTATCAACCTTCCATTAAGGCAAATGTGTCACTAGAAATTCTGTTTTTAAGATAAAATTTTTAAAGAATTTTTGGTAATGTTTTTCTTAATTTACCATTTTTCTCTTTCTCTACCCTCTAAAATATTAGAAAAATTATGGCACTCCTCAGAAAAAAAGTAACGTGAAAAACAATGACTTCTTTAGTCCAACATGTCTGAAGTGCAACACGTTGGAATAAAGAACTAATTTCTCACGTGTAATTTTTTATTTTTTTGTCTATTTGCCCTTTATTTATATATGTATACCTTTTTTCAATCCTGAAATCCTGCAACAGTCTTGCCATGAACCTAATAGTAGGCGGACACTTCATGTTCTATAGAGATCACTCCTTAGCAGTCTCCTTATTATCATCATCACAGGCAGATAACAATGACAGATAATAAATACAGAAGATAACACAGGAGTTACCATTTACAATAGGACACGATCACAGCTCCCCATCCTACACAATGACTTCTCAGGTTACAGAGCATGCCTAGAAAACTCTCCCATAGGTGTCAATGAGTCAGCTCCTGTTCACAGGCTTCTATGTCCATGTAGCTGCTATTATTCATATCTCTAAATGCCTTTAAAAACAGCACAAGCAAGGTGGCAGCCCCCATAATCATATACAGAAAAAAGAAATTAAAATCTACAATCAGAAAATTAAAACAGCCTAGAAGAAAATGCATGTATCTAATACTATTTGGTTTAAAAGTGGTAATGTATTTCATTGGGGAGAATGAGCAAGGTGTCAGTGTGAGGAATGAATCGCCTTCTCCACCTCATGGGGTATTTTTCATATAAATCAAGGCTTATGGGAAAGAGCTGAAGAGCTCACTAGCGCCATCTATCTAATGTAGTAATCCTCAGTTCACATGTGACTCACAAGATCCTTGCAACGTAAAAGGATTGAAACCGAGCCAGTGAAGCTCATCTACATTGCAAGGCTCATGTGAGTCACATGTGAATTGAGGATTACTGCATCCAATAGATGGCGCTGGCGAGCTCATCAGGTCTTTTCCATAATCCTTTATTTATGTTATCTGATTTAAAAAAAAAAATATTGTAGATACATTCCCTTTAATGGGGACTTGTCACCATCTTGGCATTTGTTTCAGTTAATACTTGTATCCCACTTTAAATAATTATTCTGGGGCATCTTCTCTTCTAACGCTATGCTGTGCTGTTGCTCTGTTATTCCTCCTGGAAATGTATGACTAACAACTAGATGTTAATATTTCGCTTGTCAACAGGATGTGTGTCTGACACTGTCAGAACTGACTGGAGACCGGCAAAATGTGTAGGGACAAGGCTCATTCATAAGAGAATTGGTTACACCAAGTTATTACTTTTAACCATTTAAGCTGAATGCCTGAAAAGAACTTAAAGGGAACCTGTCACATAGGTTATGCTCCCTTGTTGAGGACAGCACAAGCTAGTGTCAGACTTTCTTTTCCAGCACTGTGCCCTTATTCTGTAAGATGTGTAGTTTTAGAGAGCATTTCCCCCTCAAATCTTATTCATGAGCAGGTGTTAGCCCCACCCACCAAAGGCTAGCCCCGCCCACTGACAGTATTCACATGGTTTTTACCCATTCAAAGTAATAGGTTTATCAGTTGAGGTGGGCGGGGCTAGCCTCATGTGGGCGGGGTTTGAAAAAAATGACTCTTTGAATGACTCTCTTCTGGCTGAAAACTGCAGATTTGAGCATGAACTAGGTGACCGGTTCTCTTTAATGACCAGCACATTTTTTGTTTTTTTGTTTTGTTTTTTCCTCCTTGCGTTTCAACAGTCGTAACTTTTAAATTTTTTCAATGACCCAGTTGTATCAGGCCTTGTTTTATTCCGGACAAGTTGTACATTTTGGGGGAATAGTTTAAGTTTACTTATAAATTGCTGCCAAATTTTTTTACACCATTCACATTTCACACTTCATTTCACTTTATAACTTGTTAGATTAATTCTGTAGGTTATTACGGTCGTGTGGATACCTAATATGTGTAGGTTTTTTTATGTGTGTAATGTATGCACAATTTTTTATTAAATATTTATTTTTATTTATTTCATTTTTTTCTACACTTTTTATGTTTTTACTATTTTTTTAAAAAACCCCAGGAAGGGATAACTGCTTTACATTTTTTTCCACTTAGTAATGTATAAGCATATTCATATATGCTAATACATTATAATCTGTGTCAGTGTGCCCTGATCGCTGGCTTCTTACACAGACAGCCCTAGGGCTACTCTAGGTCCCCAGGCCTGACTGTGCAGCTGTTCTCCGGGCTCTGTCGGGTCACCGGAGTCCCGATCACCCGACAGAGCAGGGGAAAGCCTTTTGATTACGCTGAGGTCACGAACCTTAGCAATCAAAGGGTTAAGTGCCGGGAAGCGGAGGTTCCCCCGCTCCCTGGTGCTTGCAGAAGCTGCACTGAGAACAGTCGGCGGGCGGTCGTTAAGGGTTAAACTAGGCAAAAAGAGGCATGGACCGCACATCCTCATACTATACATTGATCTACTGCTTCTTAGCAAAAACCTCCATAAATTAACGTGAGTTTCTTAGTTTACGTATTGATCAAACAGTATAAGCCCACTTGCCACTTCACGGCGACCTCTTTAAAGTGGGTCCCCACACTAATGGGAGTAACACTGCATGGAGACTACCACCACAGCATCAGCCACACCAGAGAGGGGCACAACCCAGTGGCCCAACAACACCACTGTCGCCAGACCTAGCCCCCCAGCTCTGGATTGCACCACCACACAAGAACAGCATCACAGCAGCAATGGCCGCCATACAGCACCGCCACCAAAAAAAAGGAAAAGTTCACTGCCACTTACCGCTCCCTGCAAGCAGACTGAAAAGAACAGGGCATTACCCTATACAGACTACTGCTAATTAAAAACACCATACATTTCCAAGGAGAAGACAGTTTTAGGCAAAGATTTGTTTTTCTATGGGGAATGCAAATATTTATGAGCACAGACATGTAAGAACAGCCGAGAAAGCGTCGGAGGACGCGAAATGGCTGTGTTTGTGATTTGTGCCGATTCCCTGGTTGATTTTTACAATAAAAGGATTTTGCAGAAGAAAATGGGTGAGTGCCGTAAAAATTCTTCTAAGGACTTGGATTTATATTTGCTACTTTCTTATTACTGAGCACCATCCGCCTGCATCGATTGGGCGGACATTCTATTATAATAATATAAGAGATTGCAGAAACGTATACCGGTGCCACCTCTTTTTCTCTTTTGAATGGATGGGTTCACATTAAGTCAATCGCTACGTTGCAGGTATCCATTGGGGTATGTAAAAAAAAAAAAAAACCCCGGCAGATACCACGGCACAGTTGAAGCAGCCCCAGAGAAGATAGTGGAGCAGACACAGACACCTGCGCGGGAAAAATTTGCTCTATTTCCTGACAACGTACATTGCGGGACTCAATAACGTTGTTGACTACACTATTGAGTACCGTAAGATAAGCGTATCCTGCTAGGAAATAGTGCAAGCATAGCCCACGCAGGGGTGGTGACCACCGGGTTGTCTTTTTTACAGTACCCCAATGGATACCTGCAACATAGCCATTACCAAAGTGTGAACCCAACTGAATACTGTCCCACTGCCCCCAAATATGGAAGAGATGTTGGTAATGGGGTGGAGCAGCTTTAGGGTCTGTACACATGGCACGGTTTTTCCGTTGGATTTTCTGACAGTTCATGGATTTAGAAACCATCCGTATAGGCTTTCATATTTCAACCAGATTTATTGAGTGAACAATGATACAAACAATATCAAAATAGAATGAATACGCTTACAAATGTAACAGTTATTCAGAATAAAAAAAATTTAAAAAAACCCCAGTAACATCAAAATGAATACACGTCATGCTTAGAAGCAATTAACAGAAACTACCGTGTACAACTTATAAGAAGCATGCAACTATGCCATAATCAGGAAAATAAATCCACATGGTACAACATATAAATAATTAAAACCAGATAGTTAACCTGATAAACAAACAAATAAAGAAGGTTCTATACAACGGCCTATACATTAAAGTGGGCTTGGAGGGCCCAACATGGATAAATAAATCAAAACAGAGAGAGAACCTATTTCGGCCGTATGATGGACCGACAAGACAAACGACAAACAGTCAAATCATTCACACAGTCACTCATACAGGAGGAAAAAGGGGAAGGGAAGGATTTGAAGAATAAAAAGAGGAAGAGGGGAGAGTGAGAAGGGCAGGGGTTTCAATGCCCCACCGTACTCAAAGGAAATAAAAGGCAGAGGAATCTTGAAATTGGAGCCAAGGCGTCCATGTCCTAATCAACAGCCGAGCTTGATCTTCCATCGTTGCTAGAAGTTCTTCCATTTGATAAACATGGGAGACTTCGGTGTGCCACTCTTCAATAGAGGGTGGGTCCACAGACTTCCAGCGCCTAGGAATGACCATCTTAGCCAAATGTAGTAAATGCCTAAGGAGAGATTTTTTATAAACGGAGACACCAATGTCAAACATAAACAGTAGTGCCGCTTCAGGGGCCCTAGGGAGGGATAGCCCTGTAATGTCCTTAATGGCCCGATACACTGTGCCAGAAACCTTGCAGAGAGGGACTGTTCTACCATATGTGGAGCATGGTCCCTGTTGAGGTTCCACAGCGCCAAAAAACCTCAGGAACTTGTGGAAACCATTTATGCAATACGTGGGGAACCCTATACCAATGGGCCAAAATTTTAAAACTTGTTTCCTGTGCTCTAGTCGCTGTGACGGCTTTATGAGCAAGCTCAAAACATTTATGCCACTATGAAGGGAGAAAGCTCTTATCAAGGTCTTTCTCCCAGGCAGCACAATAGGAGGGAAGATCAAGCCTAACGCTAGCAGAGAGCTCAGAGTAAAGTATAGAGATGGAGTGTCTCGGAGGAAAGTGTTGCAGACACATTTGCTCAAATCTAGTGAGGGGCCTTTGGGCACTAAGGGCGCGTTCACACGGCATAGGACAAATACCGGACGGCCCACCTAGAGTCTTGTGCCTGGTCAATACTGCATAAGATAGCCTGGGGCGAGCAGAAGGCCAGACAAACGACGTGAAAAGACGCTGCATACGGCGCCAAAAAGAGTTCGGGATAGAGATGGGGATTGTTTGTAATAGGTAAAGAATACGGGGCAATATCGTCTTTTTTAAAACGTTGACTCTGCCAAACCAGGAGAAGCATTGCTTAGTCCAGGAGGCTAGGTCCCGAGTGATTCGGGTAAGCATAGTCTCAAAATTAAGATAGAAGAGGTTTGTCAGGGTTGCCGGGACAGTTATCCCTAGGTATGATATGCCTTTAGAAGGCCAGGCAAAGGGGTGGTCACGTTGAAGCTGAGAGAGAACTGAGGGGGAGAGGCCAACATCCAATGCCTCAGACTTAGATATATTAATTTTGAAATTGGACGATGTGCCGAATTTCTGAAGTACGGACATAAGGGATGGGAGAAAAGTGACTGGGTCAGTTAGGTATATCAAAAGGTCGATCGCAAACACTGAGCATTTGTATTCTACCTTAGCAATTTTGATTCCCGCTATATCGGGATCGTCACATATTGCGGAGAGTAAAGGGGCATCCCTGCCTTGTGCCATTAGCGATCACGAAGGGGTCTGAGAGAGTGCCATTAATCTTCAATTTAGCAGTAGGGGTCTGATAGAGAGCCAAAATCTTTGAGATAAACAGAGGTCCCATCCCCAGACGCCGAAGGGTCGTGACCAACGACGACCAAGAAATCCTATCAAAAACCTTTTCGGCGTCCAGGGATAGGACCATTAGGGGGATCCCACGAGCCCGAGCATGGTGTATAATGTCCTGAGTCTTTAGGGTATTATCCTGGGCTTCCCTTCCTGGGACAAATCCCACCTGATCGGGGTGCACCAGATCCGGAAGCACAGTGTTAAGCCTATTTGTCAGCAGCTTAGCGTAAATTTTAAGATCGATGTTTAGCAGAGAGATTGGGCGGTAACTACCACATAGAGAAGGGTCCTTCCCCAGCTTGGATATTAACGCAATGTGGGCCAAAGTCGCATGGGCAGGGAACGGATTGTCTACTAAGACATGATTAAATGCCCGCAATAGCAAAGGAGTTAATGTATCCCGAAATGCTTTATAAAATTTATCCGTGAATCCGTCAGGACCCGGACTTTTCCCACTCGGCAGGCCCCAGATCACCGAAGAAACCTCTAAGGCACTGAACAGGGACTCAAATCCCGAGAAATCAACGCCCAAAGGGTCCAAAAAGGGAGGAGGAAAAGCCGGCTCCCCAACCGGAGCAGGATATTGTCGGAGATTATACAAGTCAGAGTAGAAAGTGTGAAATATTTTACTTATTTCCTCTGTCGTGTGGACCAAAGAACCACCTACTGACTTAATCTGAGGTATATGCATTTTAGCCACTCGGTGCCGTAATGCCCTTGCCAGCATCTTCCCGCATTTATTACTATATTCATAAAGGCGGCTACGGCGAACCTGAAGGAATCTTTTCCAAGATGCCTCCAGCATACGCTTGACTTCTAGCTTGGCAGCAAGTAATTCCCGCAATGTGTCCGGTGACAAGGCTCGTTTATGTTGAGATACCCGAGAAAGGGCTAATTTTAATTTGGATGCTCTATCTCGCTTTAGCCTCGAGCCATGCTTGATCAGGACCCCCCGTATAACACATTTAGCAGCTTCCCACTGAACCGTTGGGGAAGTGGTGTCATGGTCCCGTACATAATTAGCAATGGCTTGGGATACGTCGGCGACACAGGCAGAGTCCAGCAGTAGATACTCATTCAGGCGCCATGACCAGGATGGTTAAGAGACAGAAAGGAGCGTTAGTGAGCAATAGACGGGCGCATGGTCTGACAAAAGGATGTTACCTACCGAGGTCGCAGAGACCCAAGGCAACGCCCCATGTGACACTAGTATATAATCAAGGCGGCTATAAACATTGTGGGGATGAGAGTAAAAACTAAAGTCTTTACTACTGGGGTGTTGCATTCGCCAAACGTCACAGAGTTGAAGTAGGGTATAGGCCTTTTTAATAGATTTTATAGACGAGTAGGAGAGCGAGGATCTGCCCGAAGAATTATCAAGAGCGGGATCTAAAGTCACATTCAAGTCCCCACAGAGAACTATAGTGCCTTGGACTAAGGGAATCAGCTTCTCCACCAGACCAGCAAAAAAAACAGCCTGTCCCTGATTTGGAACATATGCATTGACAATGGTAAAAAGGCGCCCCTCTATGTCCAGAATCAGGATAATGTAACGCCCATTCACGTCAGTCCAGCAAGCCTGGGCCCGGTGTACCAGCGATTTATGGAGTGCTACCGCCACCCCCCTGGATCTGGACTCCCGACAGTTAGCGAAAAACCAGTCAGTGTAATATTTGTTGCGTATGTTAGCCACGTGTCCCTCCTTAAAATGCGTTTCTTAAAGACAAAGAACCTGAACTCTCTGTTTGTGAAAATGGTACAGGACCTGGGACCTCTTACTCGGGTAAGTAACTCGAGTTAAGACCCTGTACATTAAAGGAAGCAAAGGACAAGTCCGTCATGTCGTGCAAGACGCAGGGCGACAGAAGAGAAAGAAAAAAGGATAAGGGAAAAGAGAGAAGCAAGTGAAACACAAGGACAGAGGGGGCAAACACTCACAGCCCACTCACACACACAACCAAGAAGCAGGCGCAACCAAAACCTGCAGTTGGAACTACGTAGGTGGCTTACGAAAGCCAAGCGTCCCTAAGACCTAAGAAAAGGCCCAGATCGGGACTAGGTCCTATTGGGGTTACTAGGGGAAAAGACAGAGCAGGGATAAGAACATAGCCCATCCAGGCTCCGTCATCTCCCCGCTTCAAGCAAAGATGAAAACATATGAAAATGGCTGACCAAAACATATAACAAGGAACGGTGAGTTCCAGTGGTGTGGGGAACTTATGAACAGTAAAATAAATGCGATCCACAGCTGAAATAACAAAGTAGGAAAACGGGGGAGGGAAGGAAAAGGAGTGGGGTGGAGAAAGAGAAAAAATAAATAAAAAATAAAAGGGAAAAGGGGGGGTAGGGGCAGGAAGGGAAGACAAGGAAAAAAGGGGGGAAAAACAAATAATTTGGAACAGCCATTCAAGCCATATACGTTGAAAGATAGCATAGTCTGTCAAGAAGCACAGCTACTTGGAAGAAAACTTACGGATCCGGGAATCAAAAAATGTCCACACAACCGATACGATAGTCCTCAAGGCGGGTTGGAGTTGGCGGAGGAATCAGTGTGGCGTCGGCGACGCCTACTCCCCCGCGGTGGCAGTCCCTGGACATTCGGTGGATCTCGATGTTGGTTTCTGGCAATGAAAGAGTCCAAGGAGGGCCAAGGAGGTAGCACAAGGTCCTGGATTTTTAAGTCCTGCAATACTGAAGGAATATCGTCAGGGGAGGGAATGGTGAATGATTTCTCTTTTCCACGTATGAAGAGGGCGAAGGGGAAGCCCCACCGATAAGTGATGTGGCGGTCCTGCAATACCGCTATGAGGGGCTTAAAGGCTGCTCGCTGAGCCAGAGTATGTCTGGAGAGGTCTTGAAGTAGCAATATGGGAGTGTCCTTAAAAAGGATTTTTTGCCTCTGACGTGCACAACGTAAGATATCGTCCTTCAGTTGATAGAAATGAATCCGGCAGATGATGTCTCTCGGTTTCTTGGGATCCAGTGCCGGAGGACGAAGGGCCCTGTGTGCTCGATCAATTTCAATAGGAGTAGACGGGTTCCTGAAGAGTGTGGTGAGAACCGGAAGGAGGTCATTAGACGCGACAGATTCAGGCAGGCCGCATATTCTAATATTGTTGCGCCTACTTCTGTTCTCAAGATCGTCTATATGCTGCTGTAACGCAAAAATTTGGGAAGAGTGCTGGGATGATGAGGACTGCAGAGCTTGTATAGACAATGAGTTAGACTGTTGGGTATGATCCAACGAGGAGACTTTAGATCCTAATGAGGACAATTCAGACCGGAAGAGAGAGATTTCCTTCTTGCATTCGTCTATGATATGCTTGGCCAAGGCCGAGAGATGGCTCTTGGATAGCAGAGACTGTTGGAGTCGTTGTAGGTCAGAGATCGTGACCGGCTTGTGATCCTCTGCTGGCCTGGAGGGGGAGCCAGATGAACTTTGAGAATCGTCCTGAACAATGTGCACAGATGGAGTTGTAGCAACATGTTGATAAGAAGAAACTGGAATCCGTTCAGCATCACCAGAAACATACGGTGGAGTTCGGTTGAAAGTAGAAGAAGATAGCGCCGTCACATCGGGCACAACAGCCGTCGAATGTAGAGCAGAGGAGGAAGCATTCATCTCAATCAGGCTTCCCTCAGGTGAGCCCATCGGGCCATCCCAGGAGGAACCGGTGGACCAGCGCGGGGAAGGCTTGTCGGCCGTAGAGGCGGTCGTACACCATTGGGTGTGGGGCGAAGCGTGGCTGCACACACGGGAGGAACCATGGTGGTGGCTCTGGGGACTTGCTAAGGCTGCAGGGTGATGAGAGGAGCCCTGTGGGGATGGAGGGCTACATGACGGTGCAGTTTGTCGCAACGCCAGGGTGTCAGAATCCCCAGAGCAGGGGTCAAATTGTGCCAGAATTCCACTTGGGGTGGAGAGTTGAGAGGCCGCTGTCTGGGGTGTTGCTATAGGCCCCATAATGCTGGTAGGCAGGTCGCTGGCAATAAGAGCTTGGGGAATAGGTGATAACAGCCCCACAAGAGAAGGGACCGGAGAGTCCAAGATGGATGTGTGGGGAGAGCCCTGGATCCCCTGGCCCACCAACATACCTTGCAAGGGTGTCGACCGCTGGTCCGGCGTCGGCGGTGTTCGGGCTCCACTAGCAGGAGGCAGTGAGGCATCGTCACAGTGCTGACTGCGGCTGCCCGACTGTGATCGGCGCGGTGCCGGAGGTGTAGCACATGTCTGCGCGCCTGCAGACGCTGAGGAAGAGGCCGGGGCGCCATCTTTGTTCCCCACTTGTTGCGCCGGTGCTGCGGCGGGGTGAGCCTTAGGCAGCCGCGGTGAGAAGGCAGGACCCAGGAGAGGGAGCGGAGACGGTGCGGGCTCCTCCAGGAGCCAGAGGTTAGTTGCCGAGGCAGGAGGTGAGGAGGGAGCTCGCTGAAGGGAAGAGCTCCGGCCGCCATGCTGCTCAGTCCCACGGTTTGCACTGTCGGGTCGGGCCGGCGGAGCAGCCGGGTGAAAAAAGGCCCCAATGTCACCCTGGGTGGACAGGGGACGAGAAGAGGACCTCAGGGCTTTCTTCCTGGTTGATTTCCCCATCGTGGTGGTCTGTGGTCAGCCAAAGTGAAGGAGGAAGACGAGGAGCTCTAGAGAGCACTTCTTCACTCAGCCATAGTCAGGACATGCCCCCATCCGTATAGACTTTAATAGAAAATCCGCTCAGCAGTCTACACTGAACAGATTTTTAGCCAGACGGAACCATCCCCCAAACCATTGAAAAGACGATAAAATATCAGAATACGACCAGTATCTTGTCACTGCCATGTGGCCGTGGCCTTAGGGCAGACAAATTCCTTGAAGCTGTTGGGAATGACAACTCCTGTCTTCTCATTAAAGGGGTTTTCTCTTTTCATCATTTGGCAGCCGTTTATACTGGTTGCTAAGGAGAGCGTATGAAATGGAGGGGCGTGTTTCTCCTCCCAGCATGGAGTATCTTCTCTCTCTACAGACACGTCCCAAAGTGTGCACGTGAGGATTCATTCTGTGTGAGCTGGGGGGAGGGGAGAGATTCTCAGCTGTCGGAGACTAAGGAATCATGAAGTGAAAAGCTAAGTTTATCTCCATAGTGTATATCTACATTTCTCGCTCACTCTACATACTTTGTAACTAGAATGTGCATTGTACATTCAGGACTGTAGGAAAGATGGGTGATTTTTTCTCTCTCTCTCACACAAAGTGATATATTCTGCAGATTATTACACCTCTGACCTCTACAGATCTGCAGAACAAAACTATACACTTTATCTGTTTGTGTTTACACGGGACTGCACAAGATCTCTCTCTGCTGCTGGACCTCTGATCGCTGTCAGTGAATGCAGCAAACCCCGCACTTTGCTTATGGTAACCAAGGGCCTACAAGCTTGGATTTTTCATCCCCACCTGTTGAACTATGATCTTTGAAATGAGAAAACCCCTTTAATAAGGATAATTGTTCTCCTTTATCAAAATTGTTTAGTGATAACACTGTCTTTTGTTGCCCATCATAACCAGTGTCGGACTGGGAGGTCTGGGGCCCACAGGGGAAATGATCTCGGGGGGCCCACCCTACTGTACATGAAAAAAATGTATTACGTGCCTCACTCGAATAAATGCGCCCAATTTTACCACATACAACAGTGTGGAAAAACAGAACTGTATTGTGTAGTAGCAATAGCAAGAGAGTCGCATATCTAGACTGTCACAAAAATCGTCTTGTTCAGTCTAGTATATCATAGACACAACTTCTAAAGGCTCCATCCTATATCCTCCACCCACATCCATTATCCCACTCCATCCCACATACAGATATCCCCCATCCAACCCACCCACTATAGGCAATATCCGCCCCCCTCCAACCCGCACCATACGAAATATCCCCTCTCTACTCCCATATCATATAGTCCCCCTCCACCACACAATACAATATCCCCCTCCCACCCACGTACAATATCCACTCCTCCACTCCACATACAATATCCCCCACCGTCCCACATACAATATCCCCCTCAAGCACCACATACAATATCCCCCTCCAGCCCACGTACAATATCCGTCCTCATCCTCGGCTCCACCCACATACAATATCCTCCTCACGCCCACGATACAATATCCCCCCTCCACCCACATACAATATCCCCCTCCACGCCCATACAATATCACCCCTCCGAACCCGCATCAACAATATCTCACCCTCCACCCGCGATACAACATCCCCACTCCACCCGCATACAACATCCCCCTCCACCTCACACACAGTATCGGGCTCCCTCCACCCACATACGAATGATCCCCCTCCACCATAACCAATATCACAATATCCGCCCTCCACCCACATACCAACATCCTCCACCACCCCCGCTATACAATATCTCCTCCTCCACCCGTCATCAACAAACATCCCCCTCCACCCCATAACAACTCCCCCTCCACCCGCATGAACAATATCCCCCTCCACCCGCATGCAATATCCTCCCTCCCACAGCGCATACAATATTCCCCCTCCCACCACGCATCCACAACATCCCCGCTCCACCCCATACAATATCGCCACCTCCACCCGCATACAATATCCCCCACACCCCAACTACAATATCCCCCTCCACTTCCCTAGGTCACAAGCACCCCTCACCACTAGCAAGAAAGTAAAGTGTAACTCCTATCACAGGTCAGGTGTTTCCTCACTCTTCAATCAGGGACAATTGTAATCACTTGGCCACTATACCCCGCGCTGCCGACATAACCTACAAACACTGCTCATATAGAGACCAGCATAAGGGTCAGACACCCTAGCGTCAGTTATAAGACCTACAACACCACCATAAAGGAGACCACATAGAGGTTCATACTGCACCAAGCTCAGTAAACTAACCTACAACACCGCCATATATATGACCTACATAGAGTCAGAAGACACTCAGCTCAGGTATCAAGAACCTACAACACCAACCATATAGTGACCACAAAGAGGTAACACCAGCTCTGTATATCCTACAACAACCACCATATAGAGACGCACAAAGAGGTGCAGAACACCAGCATAAGGTAATAATACCTTACAACACCACCATATAGAGGTCAAGCACACCAGCTCAGGAGTAATCAACGTCATCAACACCGCATATAGAGACCAACGATAGAGGTCAGACACCAGCTCAGGTATACCTACAACACAACACCCGCCATATAGAGACCACATGATGTCAGGATCACCAACCTACAACACTGCCATATAGAGACCTACATATGAGGTCTAGTACACCAGCTTCAGGTATACACTCTACAACACCATCAGCCCATATATGAGACCTTACATTGGGTCAGACCACCAGCTCAGGTATACACCTACAACGACTGCCCATACAGAACCTAACATAGAGATCAGAGCTACCAGCTCAGGTATAACGTACACGAGACACCTCCATATAGAGACCACATAGAGGTTCAGAACTACCTGCTCAGTATAACCTACAACTACCGCCATAATAGAGACGCTACATTGAGGTCAGACACCAGCTCAGTATAACCTGACAACACCACCATACTAGAGACCACATTGAGGTCAGACACAAGCTCAAGTATGAACCAACAACACCACGCATATAGAGACGTCACAATAGGAGTCAGACACCAGCTCAGGTATAACCTACAACACCACCATCATTAGAGACCACATAGAGGTTCAGAACACCAGGCTCAGGTATAACGCTACAACACCTGCCATATAGAGACCACATAGAGTCATGACACCCATGCTCCAGTATAATCGTAGCCTACAACACCGCCATATAAGAGAGCCACATGGATAGACCAGACACCAATAGCTCATGGTCACATCACATTACAATATAAAAAAATAACCCTTATGTCGATGGTGACTCACTCAAGATGCATAGTAGTTCCGTCTCTCTTCTCTCATGAGTCGTTCCGATTCCCTTCTCTTCTTCTGCATCCTGTTCCACACCGCATGATGGAGCATTGCCGCCACAACGATCATCCTGCATGAAATTGCACACAAATATACTTAGAATCCTCGAATTTTCCAGGCAGTTTCTTTACCTATTCCCACCTCTGTACATAACTGCCGCAGTGGAGGGGGGGAGACGGTACAAGCCTAGTAATTCCTAAAGGTTTGGAGGGTGGGGAGAGGCCCCAGGTAACTTAATAGGCCCTATTTAGGTAGGCTAGACCCCCGCTGTGATAAGTTGGTAGGCTCCAGCCTCCAGGCAGGCTGGTGGGTACTCTAGCCACAGTGTGTGGGTAAATAGCCTCCGCCCGCAGGTAGATAAGCAGCCCCCAGTTAGGAAGTAGATAGTACAACAGGTAGGATTGGTGGACCCCCATTAGGTAGATGCTGTAGTGTATGTGTTGGCGAGTCCCAATTAGTTCGGCTCTGTAGGTAGGTGGATTCCCAAGTTAGTAAGCTGTAGTTACGTTAGGGTCCCCTTTATATAGGTTGCAAGGCAGTTATGGGACGCCCTCTTTAGTAGTATACAGATCAGTTAGGGGTCTCCTTTAGGTAGTATACAAACAGACAGTTAGGGGTCTTACCTTTAGGTAGTATACAGACAGTTAGGGGTCTCCTGTAGGTAGTCTTACAGAGGTTAGGGCCTCCTATTGAGGTAGTGTGCAGGAATTCAGAGGGCCGCCCCTTTAGCTACTGGTAGGTAGTCAGAGCCGCCCTGTAGTGTTTAGTAGCACGCGCCAGGGCCCCCCCTTTTGAGCTACTGTGTAGGTAGTCCAGAGCCCCCTTAGTGTTTAGGTACCAGCGGCCCCCTGTGGTAAGCCAGAACACGCCCCCCTTGTATTCAGGGCCCCCTGTAGGTAGTGCAGGGACACCCCCCTTGTAGGCAGGTGGGCTCGCCCTGTAAGGTAGCCATAACCCTCCCTTGTAGTCTGGCCCACCCTGTAGGTAGTCAGGGCCGTCCCTTGTAAGTAGTCAGGTGCCCGCCTTAGATTGTGGCCAGAGCTCCGCCTGTAGGTAGTGCCAGGGCCCCCCCCTTGTAGTGCCAGGGCCCCCCATGTAGGTAGCCAGAGCCCCCCCTAATGTAGGGTAGCCAGAGCCCCCCATTCGAGCCCCGATATAGGTGAGCCAGGGCCAACCTATAGGTTAGCCAGTGGCGCCCGCTATAGGTAGCCCAGGCCCTCCCCCTATAGGTGTAGCCAGGGCCCCCCTTGTAATCAATGGCCCCCCTGTAGTAGGCCAGAACCCTCCTTGTAGGCACGGCCCACCGTTAGAGTAGTCAGTGGCCCCTCTGTAGGTAGCCAGGCGCCCTCCATTAGGATAGCCAGGGCTCCCCCTTTGAGGTAGTCAGGGGCACACACCATGTCAGTCCCAGCCAGGGCCCTACCCTAGTTTAGACAGCAGGGCCGCACGCCTAGTTGCCAGGGCCCCTCTTGTAGCCAGGGCCCCCCCTAGTAGCCAGGCCCTCATTGTAGCCATGGCCCCCCTAGTATCCTAGGTCCCCTCTAGTAGCAGGCCCCCCTAGTTAGGCCAGTGTCCCTCTTGTAGCCAGGCCCCCCTAGTAAGCCAGGGCCCCTCTTGTAGCCAGTGCCTGCCTCTTGTAGCCAGCCCCCCTCCCTTAGTAGCCAGGCCCCTCTTGTAGCTAGCCAGGTCCCCTCTAGTAGCCAGGGCCCACCTCTTGTATCAGTGCCCCCCCCTTGTAGTCATGCCCCCCCCCCTTGAAGTCAGGCCCCCCCCCCGGTAGCCAGGCGCCCCTTTGTAGCCAGGGCCCCATCCTTGTAGTCAGGGGAGGTCCCCCCCCCCCTAGTAGTCAGGGCCCCCCCATGTAGTCAGGGCCCTCACACCCTTGTAGGTCAGCCAGCCCCCCTATAGCCCAAGGGCTCACCCCAGGTACAGTGTCCTCCCCCCTAGTAGCCAGAGCCCCCGCCATTGTAGCCAGGCCCACCCTTTGTAGCCGAGTGTTCCCCTCCTCAGTACCCAGGGGGCCCCTCACCCTTAAGCCAGTGCCCCCCATAGTAGCACATAGCCCCACATTAGCCTGTGTCCCCCCCATATAGCCAGTGCCTCCCTAATAGCCAGTGTCACCCCCCGATGATAGCCAGGCCTCCCTTATGGCCAGTGTCCCCCACCCATAGTAGCCAGGGCCTCCCTTGAGGCCATTAGTGTCCCCCCCCCATAGTAGGGCCAGGGCCGTCTCCTTAGCAGATTCCCCCCTAAAGTAGCCCTAGGGCCGCCTCCCTTAGGCACAGTGTGCCCCCCATATAGCCAGGGCCCCCCTTAGCCATTCCCTACCTTAGCCAGTGTCCCCCCATAGTAGCCAGAGCCCCCCTTCTCCATTGTCCCCCCATAAGTACCAGGGCCCCCCTTAGGCCAGTGTCCCCCCCCCATATAGCCATAGAGGCCACCCGCTTAGCCAGTTTCCCCCTTCGCGCAATAGTAGCCACAGAGCCCCACTGTGTGTGTGTGCTGTATTTTGTGGTTTTTGGTTTTTTTTTTTTCTAGCCCTAGTGTCGTCCCCCCCCAGTTGTGTAATAAATCATACTTAGCCAGGGCCCCTCTTAGCTTAGTGTCCCCCCCCATAGTTGCCAGAGCCCCCCTTAGCCAGTGTCCCCCCCCCATATAGCCAGAGTCCCCCTTGAAGCCAGTGTCCCCACCCTACCCTGTCGTCATAGTAGCCTATGAGCCCCCCATAGCCAGTGCCCGCCCCCATAGTAAGCCAGTGACCCCCCGTCCCGTCGCAGTTAGTAGGCCAAGTCGCCCCTGTAGTAGTTTAAAACAAAAACAACAACAAATAAAACCACTCAATTCACTTACCTGTCTCCGGCTCCCGCTCCCAGGCTTCCGCGCTCCTGGCCAGTCCCGGCGCTCTTTCTCACCGGCTCCGTACTGGCGCCTCTGCATAGGCGGCGCGTGAGTGACGTTCACATCATCCAGCCCGCCTACGCAGCAGTAGGGGCCTGGCGCCCGGGCATGCTGAAGGCCTAGCGTCTTCAGCCTGCTCGGGGAGATCAGCGGAGCGCATCGCTAGTGGCGCTGCGCTCCGCCTGCACACCGGCGCAGCCCACGGAGTCGGGGACGTTTTAGTCTCCCCAACGTCCCACGGGGCCTGGTCTCAGGCAGCTCGGGGACCGTGTCCCGGGCGTTCAGTGGACCGGATGCGGCGGACACGGTGTCGCCGGGTTGTCGACGGCACTGCCTCCGGGTCCCGGCAGCGGCTCGGGGCCCACCGGGGGATTCCCCGGTCCCCCCGCGCCCCAGTCCGAGCCTGATCATAACCAATCAGAGCTCAGCGTTCATATTTCCAGAGCTGTGTAAGACCTGGTATATGCACTCTGATCGGTTGTTATGGGTAATAGAGAAGTTTTACAGCCAGTCAGTTTTCATAAATGAGTCTGTAATCCATTTATTTTAGGTATGGCATGCAGGCCGCTCAGCGAGTTCTTCTTCTTTCTTCTTCCACTTCCCTTTTTTTACAGTCTAGATTATCAGAGAGTTCGTAAATGTCAGATACAAAATGAAATTAATTTTAGTGGAATAAAAGGATAATTCAGACTGACCTTAACGGCAGGAGATGTGAGTGAAGGAAGGGTTCTAATTTATTGGGACAGCGCCATGATATGAGGAGGGCAATGATGGCAAGTCTCAGGCGGACAGATAATCAATAGCACAGAATGGTGATGTATAGCTCCCACATAACTGGTAAATAGGAGGAATAATGATATACGGTGCGCAGCTTATCCAGATTATTATCCTAAAATACATACTCTCTGTATAATGAGAGTACAGCTGTAAAAAATACTAAAAGAAGACATATGGAAGAAAGAAGACAACCCAAAATATCTATTAGCTCATCTTTGGATTGATATGTATTTTTACTTTTAAGAAACCATAGTATAGGATGCCCCCATGTGGTCAACTGTTGAAATGCACCTGCATCTTACTGGTGTTACAAGTCTAGGATATTCTAAAAGGCTCATGGGAAAAGAGCTGGGACTCCGCAGCACCACTTATTGGATGTGGCATTCCTCTAGTCACATCCGACTCCCTGAGCCTCTGCACTGATGAGGGGCAATACCCCAAATCAGCTGTCTGCAGATGAACAAGCAGGTAAATTTGGGTATGAATCAGTCCTTGCAGACTATGTACACCCATATATGCTGACTGTCTTCCTCGGGGCGAATGGGATCTTCCCGCTGGAACTGTCCCACATTGCTAGGAAGGGCATAACCAAGACTTCCAAGTACTACCCTGGCCCTCTAGATCTCCAGACTTGAACCCAATTGAGCACTTCCTAGTGGGACCAATTCAATCACCGCATCCTACCCACACACCCTCCCGCAGCTGGGGGTGCAGTCAGCATGGCTCCAGATACCTGTGACAACATACCATTACCTTATGGAGCCACTCCCCGCCCATCTAGCTGCTGTCCGTGCTGCACATAGTGGTTACTCTGGATATTAGCTGGAGGTCACATCAGCATAGTAGCATCAGCAAAGTATTTATGTCTGAAAACTGACAAGCAATGCTCCCCTATAGACATTAATAAAAAATCCATGCAGCAGTCCCCACTGCATGGATTTTATGCCGGCGTACCGAAAAACTTAGAACATGCTCATTCTTCCGTCCCGTTTTTGGGCAGAACATGACCATGTGGGTGCGAAGGGTGAGGGCTTGAATCCGCAAACAGAGGGCAAAAGCTGTCCCCCTATGTGCCAAAAAAACACTAAATACCGGTCAGCATTGCCAACCGGTATTCGGACTTTGCCGTGTAAACGCACCCTAAGGAGCCTTGAAATGTGACTGGTGAGTTTAAGCCAAGCCAGTCACTTCTTCATAAGAAAAAGCCTCACATATTCCTGTCCTGCACTGATGAGGGGCAAACGCCCTGAAACGACTGACTACAAGTGGGGGGCTTTTCCTTTTCCTTATGGAGAAGCAACTGACTTGGCTTAAACTCACCACATACATTTCAAGGCTCCTTAATGGGGTTAGTTGTGACTTTAAAGGAAGTGATTTACAACAAGTGATATTAAAGATTTTTCTTTAAAGCTTATTAGAATATTCCTTTAGGTGGGTGGCTTATTTGCCTACTTTTTCCCAGGGAGCATTACTTGGCCCATAAGACACCCTAGGTCAGTTGGCGGTCCTGACAAGAAGTAGCAGGAACTCCCTGAAAGATTGAAATGCTAA